>JAQZBX010019641.1:0-33647 GCA_029593785.1 Cabassous unicinctus | reverse complement strand
GTTCCCACTTATCAATCAAAATACTCTAGTGCCTATGACATTGAAATATTTCTACTTTTTTCAAGATTGTATAACAGGTAATTGAATTGTCCATATTAATTCAGAAAGGAATCTCAGAAATTATCTTATTTGCACTCTTACTTTTCAGACAAAGTGGCTAAGTCACATTCACAAGATCAATCAGTGATAGGTCCAATAATCATTTTAAATAATGTGAATCTTATATTCATAAACCACTTAAAAATTTCTTTAGATCAAAGCCCATTTTTCTTCCTTAAATACCCATGTTCCTTGAAAACTGTTTATGGGGTCCAGTGGTCAAATGCTGAATAAGAGAAAAATTTCACTTATATTTGATTCATCTGAGCTCAGAGCAATCTCCAGAAACAAGTTTTGTCTTCCCTGGTTTACATGGAAATCTCACTTAACAAAGCTGCTATTTTTAGTAGGTTCCCATAAAAGGATTTTTATTTCACACTGGGAAGAATATATGTAGAAGAGAGAAAAATCTGTGCTAACCATACTCAATTCAATCTCTCTTCTTATCAAATGGTGTTGTGCTGTGGTGGTCAAGCATACAGAAATTAGAATTAGGCACACCTGAGTTTAACATCAGGCCTGACATCTAATCTTTCACAAGTCATTGAATTTCTCCATGCTTCATTTTTTTTTCTGTTTAAATAGTGTAGTGATATATCATATGGTTGAAATCAGTATTAAACTAAGTTATCATAGCATATTTTAGAGGATTTATTATATCATAGATGCATCAAAGTGTTTACATTATCTAATAACTATTATTGTTAACCACATTATTTTTTTAAATAATTCACTATCTGGCTTTAAAAGCCTAAATTCTCTGAGCTGATATTTATAAGAACAAACAGAAAAAAATCAACCACACTGTGGGTAAGCATGTGCTATATGCTCATAGAATCTGAGGTTCAGTTTACTGACACATGGAATTAATTAGACCATTGGATTCCCCCAAATTCTAAAATAGGCATTGTCAGCTAGCCTCTCATGGCTATAAGGTGCACAACAAATTGGGGAGCACTTTTTTGAAAATGCCATGGTTTAGGTCAAGTCAACTCTATGCTACCACCACCCTTACCCTCTCCCCTCACCCACTAATATACACAAAGACTGAAGTTCAACACAGGTTCAACCCACAGGTTCAGCAAAGATACCTTTAATCTAAGTACAATCTATTACCATAGCTACAAACACAAGAGTTTGTTGAAACTTTAAGGAATCAGTCACCTTCTAATTAGTACCATTTTGAATTTTGAATTGTAAAATATATTTTGTTCAAGATGTTAACAGCTTTTCCCTTCAGGTTTCAGAAGTAGGTCTTAGACGCATATTTATCTTCTAGTTTGTTACTAGTGGGACATTATCCCAGGATAAACCCCAGTCTCAGGAGGATTTTGAATAGGCAATTACTTCTTTTCCAATGAGACTGATTTCTTTTAAATGAAAAAGATGAAGTGAGGGTACACAACTGACTGTGATGAAACCAATTAGAACATATGTAACCATTGTTGGAAGATCTTTCATTACAGAAAAAAAGAGAAGAAAACACCTTTAATTTCCCAAATTAAAAATTAAAAATTAAAACACTATTTAATTTCCCAACCAATAGTGAAAACATGATTTCTTATTCAAATTCTGAGATTTGTATTTTTTCCCACTATCTAGTCACAGACTTAAAGGAACATTACAGCAATTAGTTATATGAGGGAGGCTAAGGTATAAGGTCAGTACTATCAAGATGAGTCCCAAGAACCATAATTGTTCTCAATCATCTCAAAGATTGGAAGGAAATATGAATTGAATGATGAAATGTAAAAGTAATAGTTTATGGTTCAGGCAACCTGAGTTTGAATCTTAGTTTTGCCATTTCACACCTGGGAAAGCTTGAGTTACTTATTATTTTTTTTTTTTTAATTGTGAAAAATAACTCCTCATCACATAAGATTCTTTTAAGGATTTAGTGATTCAACACATTAAGTACTCAGCTCTTTGTTGAATGGATTGTTCGAATAATGAATGTTAACTTTTGGTAGCAATTACAGCAATATCTACAGCAGTATTTCTTAATACTTTAAAATGCAGCTCTAGACTAATTTTCTTTAGATATTGACACTGGCAGAGTTTATACCTTAAAATTCTTTGAGCAGACAGAATGGAGAATGGATAAATATGGGATACCAACTTTTCTGCAACAATGGGCCTCTATCCAATATATGGAGGGAAAATTGAAATTTATTTTGTAGCTACCAGGGGTGCTTTTCTAGAAATTAGAAAATCAGTGTATATAGAAAAAAAAACAAAAATTCTCTTTCTTCAATCAAAATAACAATGTGTGTGAGGAATTAAGAGCTGTAAAATTATAAAATAAAGAGCTAGAAAATTGCAGAGTGAGAGGAGGAGCCACAGTCATTTTTCTTTCTTGTTTTTTTCCCTTTTTCCTTTAAGGAAACTGTAATTTACCCTCTGCCTCCCCCTTCCCCAAATTTAAACAATTTCCTAGTTGTACTTTTTAAATATCTGATTGTAAAGGCAATTTTCCTTTCCACAAGAAATATATGCATTATTAAAATACAAGGATTATCCTTAACTATAAAGGTAACATTATGTTTTATAAATAAGAATGTTGACTGCAAAGAGAAAAAAAATACAAAGAAAAAAAAATTGTTCACTTTAAAACAATTAATTTGCTGAAAGGATATTGGATAGCTCCTAGAATTGACAAGTAAGCTGGAAAACTAGGTTGAGAAAGCTGGCAGGAGCTACAGGAAACAAGACAGAGTGAAGATCTTCTCATAGAAAATCTCTTTACATATAGCAAGTTCTCTGAGACACTTATTACTCCCTCTGTTTTTAAAAAGTAAATCATCTGTATTCCTAAAACTATATTTTTTACACATCAATTGCTTTATGTTTGAACATTATAAATGTGATGTCATACAATTTGTCTTCATATATTTCTAGTGTTTTCCTTCACCTTCCATGTTAATGGATGGACCTGCATGCTTTAATTTCAGTATTTTATAGAATTCTACTTCATGAGAGTGCAACAATTAAATTTTCTATTACCTTCTATTGGGGCAAATGGCTGCTATGAACATGATTGTACACATTAGTTGGTACACATGTCCAAGAGTTTGTTTAGGGCCATCTCTGGATGTGGAATTGATTGGATGTAGGGTACACATATGTTCAGCTTTAAAATATAACAAACTGTTCTCTAAATTTTTTGTTTCTATTTAGAGTCTCAACAGCATTGCAAAATACCTCAGGATCCATATCCTTGCTAAAACTTGTAATAATAAGACATTTAACTTTTTTCTTTACCTAGTAGAATTGAAAGATGTTTATTTTAAAAGGTAGAGATCTTCTTATTTTAAAAAATGTAGAAAGCATATTTCCCCACTGTTACTACTAATGTAAAATATAGAAAAGGGAAATTGTTATTAATATATACTCTAAAGGAAAATATACCCTACTCATCTTCCATGAAATCCTTATAATAAATTATATTTTTCATTGATATGTATATCTATTTCTAGAAAAGCAATCATGTTCTATCTATTAATGATAAATATTATTCATTGATTAAATTTCCTTTTGTGCAGTGGTCTTAATAAACATTTCTTCAGGGATGGCATGATTCTTAAATACTGGGTTATTCCACATCCCCAAATATACAATCACCTTGTCACTTTCATTTAGAAAAATTTTGAAATCTTGTTTGGACTTATGTTGCATTTACATCATGTTTTTTTTAAAAAATTATATCATGAAATTACTATTTCTCAAAAACATGGTATCACTTTAATTATTTAGGTTTTTCTTTAATATCTTGTGTTGATGTTTTTAGTTTTTCCCCACAAAGCTTTTAGTATCTGTAGCAGTTTGATATTATTTATGAATTCCAAAAATAGATCTTGGATTATGTTTGTAAACTGGTCTTTTCCTCTGGGCATAGTATATTATATTTGATTGAGAGGTTTCACTTTAACTTGATTAAATTATGGTTAAGGATTTGATTGGGCCATGTTTTTAGGATATTGAGTCCCTGCCCACCAAGGCTCATAGAGAAAATGCACCACAGAGAAGGGAGTTTGGAGTTTTGATACTAGTGCCTGGGAAGTAAACACAAAGAAAAGCAGATACATGAGAAAGGAGAGAAGGCTCAATTGGACCCAGCAGAGGCCCTGGGAAGAGAGATGAGCCATTTGCCTGATAGTCTACAGCTGGCCTTGTAGAGAGAGCAGAGGACCTGAGCCCAGAGAGAAATGAGCCCTGGGAAGAAAGGAACCCAGGAAGCCTGAACCCCTATAGATGTTGGCAGCCATTTTGTTCCAATACGTAGCAATTAGAGAAAGTGATCTGCAGTTTTCTTTATTTGTAGTGTCTTTAGATGGCTTTGGTATTTGATTGATGTTAGCTTCACAGAATGAATCGGTGTCATTCCTTCCTTTTCAATTTTTTGGAAGAGCTTGAGCAAGATTGACATTAGATAATCTGTGAATGATTAGTAGAATTGACCTCCATAACCATGTGATCCTGGGCTTTACATGTTTCAAAGGTTTTTGATGACTGTTTAAATCTCTTTACTTGTGATTGGTTTGTTGAAGTCTTCTGCTTCTTCTAGGGTCAGTGTAGGTTGTTGGTTGGTGTATTAGTCAGCCAAATGGGTGCTGATGCAAAGTACCAGCAATCTGTTGGTTTTTATAAAGGGTACTTATTTGGGGTAAAAGCTTCCAGTTACAAGGCCCTAAGGACTCAAACTCAAGGTTACTTCTTTGCCAAACTCTGTTGCCAAGTGTTGAAGCAACATGGCAGGCAATATCTGTGAGGGTTCATCCTTTCTCTTCTCTCTTAAGACTCCATGGGTCCGTGGGTCCAGTGTCTTCCATCTTAGCTGTAGGGCATAGGGCTCATCTCTCTTTCTAGCACTCATTTTTTCCAGGCTAGGCTGATTTGTTCTCTTTATGAGGTCAGATATAAACTAACATACAAATGGCCCCTCTCTCTTCCTGGGGCTTCTGCCATGTCTATGAAACTCTCTCTCTTCCTCTGTGAATCTTCTCTGTGTATCTACTTCTGTGTTCTCCTTGATTGTCTGTTTATATAGCCCACAAAGGAGGTAGAGACTCAAACTGAGTAGCCCTAATGATGTGGTCAAATCAAAGCCCTAACCTTAACATCTACTTCTGTGTTCTCCCTTGATTGAGTGTCCACAAAGGGGGTGGGGATCAAACTGAGTCACCCTAATGACATGGTCTAATCAAAGCCCCAATTGTAACATAATATAATCAAAGTCATCTCAGCTGAATCTAATACAATCAAAGGGTATCATGCCCAGAGGAACAGACCAGTTTACAAACATTATCTGCCTTTTTGGAATTAATAATCTCAAGCTGCCATAATGTGTTTCTAGTAATTTGTCCATTTCATCTACATTGTCTAGTTCATCAGCATACAGTTGATCATAGTATCCTCATGATCACTCTTATTTCCGTGGGATCAGTAATAATATTCCCCTTATATTTTTAAGTTTATTTATTTTCATCTTCTCTCCTCTTTTCTTTGTTAGTCTAACTAAGGGTGTGTCAATTTTGTTGATCTTTTCAATGAAACAAATTTTGGTTTTGTTGATTCTCTCTATTGTTATTTTGTTCTCAATTTCATTTATTCCTGCTCTGATCTTAATTTTTTTCCTTCAACTTGATTTCTTTGCTGTTCTTTTTCTAGTGTGTTCAGGTATGTAGTTATGTCTCCAATTCAGGCTTTTCTTTTTGAATGTAAGAATTGAGGACTATAAATCTCCCTCTCAGCAGTGCCTTTGCTGTATTCCATAGATTTTGCTATTTTGTGTACTCATTTTACTTTTTCTTGATGTACTACTGGTTTCTCTTGCAGTTTCTTCTTTGATGCACTGATTATTTAAGTGTGTTGTTTAATCTCTATATATTTGTGAATTTTCCATTTTTCTGTCAGTTTTTTTTCCAGCTTCATTCCATTATGATCAGAGAAAGTATTCTGTATCATTTCAATCTTTTAAAATTTATTGAGACCTGTTTTGTGTCCCAAGATATGGTCTATCCTCAAGAAGGATTGATAAGCACTTGAAAAAAATGTGTATCTTGCTTCTTTGGGGTTTATTGCTCTATAAATCTGTTAGGTTTAGTTCATTTTTGAAATTATCCAAGCTCTCTGTTTCCTTATTTATCCTCTGTGCAGATGTTCTCTCCAATACTGAGGGTGGTGTATTGAAGTCTGCCACTATTATTGTAAATATATCTATTTTTCCATTCAGTTTTTCCAGTGTGTGACTCATGAATTTGAGGTACCCAGGTTAGGTGTGTATAAATATTTACTACAGTTATTTCTTCTTGGTGAAATTACCAAGTTTTCAATCATTATTTCCTCACATATTCTTACTGACTCTTTTCCATTCTCTTCTCCTTCTAGGTCACTGATAACATAATGTAACTAAGTATTCTATTAGTTCTGTAACAAATGTCATAATTTTATTTCCTATTTAGGTTCCCGTTAGATAGGCTGTTCAAATAAATGTACCATACAGATTAAACTAGAGAGTGCAGCAAAGAAATTCAAAAATTTTCTCAACAAAAATAAAGAGTTCTTCTTGGTTTCCATATATTAAAGTTTTAACATACCATTAATATTAGTCTTTTTTCCTTTGTATTTAGAATCACCTTAGTCTTTAACTAGATTACCACCATTTTTTTATTTTATTGAAGTATATCGTTCATACATGAACATACGTAAGCAATAAGTGTATAGTAAATGTTGTGAACTTACAAAATAAAAATGTATAACATCTTGCAGGGGAACCATACATCACCTCACCAACAACAGCTTGCATTGTTGTGAAACATTTGTTACAAAATATGAAAGAACATTGTCAAAATATTATTATTAACTATAGCCTGTATCTTACATTTGGTGTATTTACCCCTCAACTTATCCTATTATATTTTTTAATATATTTTTTACAGAGGTTGTAAACTTTCAAAATATTCATGTACATGTGTAGAAATCCTATACAACAGCCCTTCACCAACCCATGACACTGTGGTGAATATTCGCTACAAATTATGAGAAAATATAATCAGACTATTACCACCAATCTTGTTCCATAGCATACATATGGCACACTTTTTCCATAAACCCCCCATTATCAACACAGTACATTTTTGGCATTGATACAAGAATATTACAGTATTCCTGTTAACCACAGTCCATAGGTCACACCAGTTTTATTTTTCCCATTCTTCTCCACATTCCCACTACCATGCAATAGTGGAAACACTTCCATCTTTACCAAAAACCGCAATTCTCATCCACCTCTGGGTGCACTGTGTTATTCAGTCTCTAGATTATTCTCTAGCTTTCTATCAATTGACATTTACAACCCTAGACTACACTTTTCAGTGTCAATCCCATTTATAAACTAACTGCTACTTAATATAATGTGTTCCCATCAACTCTATCCATTTCCACACTTTCACAGAAAAGTTTATTAGAACTTTTACATATATTAACCATCAATAGTCCTTTTCAGCCTTCCTCTTATTTCTTAATAACTTATATTCTAGGCTTTATCTCCATGCATTTTTTCTTTGTATTTAGTTCATATTAGTGAGACAATGCAATATTTGTCCTTTTGTGTCTAGCTTACTTCACTTAACATAATGTCTTCAAGATTCATCCATGTTATCATATGTGTCCCAATTTCATTTCTTTTCACTGCAGTGTAGTATTCCATCATATGTATATACCACATTTTGTTTATCCATTCATTGGTTCATGGATACTTGGGTTGTTTCCATCTTTTGGCAATTGTGAATATCATCACTATGAACATAGGTGTGCAGATGTCTGTTCGTGTCACAGTTTTTACTTCTTCTGGATATATTCCTAATAGAGGAATTGCTGGATAATATGACAGTTCTATATTTAACTTCCTGAGGAACTGCCATACTGTCTTCCACAGAGGCTGCCCCATTTTACAATCCTACCAAGAATGAAGGAGTGTTGCTATTTTTCCACATCCTCTCCAGCACTTAATACTTTCTGTCCTTTTAATAATGGCCATTCTATGTGGTGTCAGGTAATATCTCATTTTCATTTTAATTTGCATTTTCCTAATAACTGTGATATGGAGCATTTTTTCATGTCCTTTTTGGCCATTTGTATTTCCTCTTTGGAGAAATGTCTATTTAAACCTTTTGCCCATTTTTAATTGCACTCCTTTCCCTTTTATTGTTGGGTTGTATGATCTCTTTATATAGAATGGAAACCAAACACTTATCAGAAATGTGGTATCGAAATAGTTTCTCCCACTGAGTGGGCTGCCTTTCCACTTTCTTTGTGAAGTTCTTTGAATCACAAAAGTGTTTTAAATTTGAAGAGGTCCCATTTATCCATGTTTCTTTTCTTTTTTTAAAAATTTTCTGACTTTATTTAGCAGATAGTTCATCATAGTAATAAATTAATATGTACAGTTACCAAAAAATATTGGACACTTTCCAAGGAACATTCCCTGAAGTGTACACTCAAGTGTATGTTGAACCATTTAAACAGCTGTCATTACCATTTTCAAATCCAACAGTGTGGTAACATCAAATTTTTTTAAGAATAGAGTCTCTTCCTCTGTAATTCATGATTTAGGTCATTTGAGTTTATAAGGTTTCTTATGCCATTTCAGGTACTGCAAGTTACCAAACCTGATTGAACCACCTAATTGTACAGATAAGGAATCCACTGGCATTGTCAAAGATTACAAGCTACTAAGAGGCAGAGCCTGGACAACATGTACGTTCTTCGAATTCTCCAGAAATTTCTGTTGGGCTAAATAAGGAACATGCATCAACCAGAACTCTAGTCATATCTAAAATTTCCCTGGTTTGCTTTCTGTTTAATATTGGATTGAATCCTCTTGGTTCTTTTGTGGTTCACAAACAAATTTAGTGATTCAGCTGGTTTGAAAACAAAATTCTTCCCGATATAGTAGGTTATCACAATCATTGATTGTCAGTGCAGTTTTCTTTTCTCCTGGAATGTTCTGATGCTGACAGCTTTTCTTCTTGTCCTTCTGTGCTCATAATAGACCAATGTCAAGGGTGTCTGTTCTTGTTTGAAATTCAACAGCAGCAGAGGATGCTCACAGGGCATCAATATCTACAAACCCATCACCATTTGAATTTGGGGCAGTTCACTCCAGTCAGGTATCACGTATCCTGCTCTCCATTTGGGAAGTCACTGTTTCTGAGACTAGCTTTCAAAAAGCAGTTGTGGATTACTTCAAGGGTGTCAATGTCCTACAATGCAATGAGATTTCTTAGCACATGAAGAACATGCCATGTGATACTCCATGACATACCATGGTGATTTATTTTGTCTCAGCCAAATTGCTGAATATAGCCATGCTGCAGGCAGGCAAAAGGCTACACACGTGTTTTAACTTAACCCCCCAGTGAGTATGTGTAGCACATTTATCAATCAGTCATAGAATGTTCAAACTCTAGCAAGCCATTTTTCTCTTTAATTGCAGGAGCATTTCCCAAACAACCTGCCAGACATCAGTTTATTTTTTCAACTTTATATATACCCAGGAAAGTTGCATGTATAAAGGGGAATTTTGAATTTCCATTTAAGTGATTCCAATTTTGTGCTACTTCTCAGGACCGGTGCAAAGGAAGACAAATGGCCTATCTTGACATATTTATTTTTCTTTTGGGCAACGTTTCTCTGTAAAAGTGAATGTCTGGTTTGGCTGCAGGTTATGGCACATTAGATGTGTCTCCATGGGCAAACCCTGTAGAGACTTCACCTTTTAGAAGTAATGACATAATATGGTAATCAAGCTGAAAGTATCAACTCCAGCCATAAAGACTGAACATTAACTCCATCTGCAATTCAATTTCATCAGCATTTTCTAAAAAGAAACAAACAAAATGCAGATATAGAAATGCTATTTGCTATGATGTGGCAATATCATTCAAGCATCTCATACTCTAAGTGGACATGTTTGGCTCCTCTCATTCTGTTATTAATTTTGCTTCCCTTGGCTACTTGCCT
The DNA here is from genome assembly GCA_029593785.1 of Cabassous unicinctus. NCBI lineage: Eukaryota > Metazoa > Chordata > Mammalia > Cingulata > Chlamyphoridae > Cabassous > Cabassous unicinctus. Next base: position 23,525 of record JAQZBX010019641.1, on the reverse strand, counting down.
TTTTATCTTGTCCTGATTTTCAAGAAACATACAGAATATTAAAAAGGAACTCAATATTCTTTGACCATTTCACTTTTTTACTTTTCTTTCGTATTTACTAACTTTTTAGCTCTGGAGATATTATGACTCCACTGCATTTTCTCTTTAATTCCACAGTCAGCACTCAATGCATGAAGATTGAGAGAAGAAGCCATTTTAACAGAACACAAACAGTCTAACAAAGAGAATACTGGTCTGGTGTGGGAACTGGAAATGCAATACTGACAGGGCAACTAATTTTCTTAAGTTTGGAATTAGCAAAGCTGATGTCAAATTTCAAAGGAAGGGCTAATTTCAATAATCATAACAACCAAGTACAAACACAATCCCTTTTTTGTCAAGGAATACTAATAACTTTGAGGTACATGATTCTGTTATAAAATTCTGAATTAATTTTTAAGATACAAAAATGATACAGATGAGGGGGGAAAGTACTGATTTGAAATTATCTTTTTTTAAAAATTGGATGGAAAATGGAGAATACTTGCAATTTCAAGTTTTTTGCATGAAATCCTGGTATGTCATGCTGTGCACTGCTCCTTTAATTGAAGGTGAATGTGACAGTTGATAGAAAGAATCCACAATCTGTAACAGAATGACAAATGACAAAAAGGTTGTCCTCATAAGAAGGTCTGTGACTTTGCATTTGGTTTTCCCATCTCAGCTCATTCCCAACTACTTGAGTTTAAATTCTTAAGGCTTTCTTCAGCATTTCCAATTCTTTGTTGGTGTGAGGTGTTGGGATTGTTTCTCCACACATAAACTGATCTTTGTCATAAATCACTTTTATAATGAGACAGCAGATAGGACATGTTGCTACGTCTTTCCCTTTCTCCAAATCTTCCTTGGTGATGGAGAACTTATCCTCATATGGGCAGGGGTAGAAATACATCTCTGAGTCTTCGTCATATTGGAAGTCTTTGATCTCCACCTCGTCGTGAAACACCACCATTGTCACTGGGGTCAGCCACAGTGCTGGTGCCCCAGCCGATTGACACCCCCTTGTTCATCTAACCTCCATGTTTTCTTTCATTGCTCGTGCTTTTGCTGTAGAGTTTAAGAATGCACCACCTACCACCAGGTCTTGGAGATGTTTTCCTATATCTTCTTCTAGGAGCTTTATGGTTCTTGCTTTTATATTTAGGTCATTGATCCATTTTGAGTTAAATTTTGTATAAGGCATGAAATAGGGGTCCTCTTTTTTTTTCTTAACTATAGATATCCAGTTTTCCCAGAACCATTTGAATAAACAGCTCTACCCAGCTAGGTCGGTTTGACAAGCTTGTAAAAAATCACTTGATGATATATGTGAGGGTTCTGTTAATCATCAATTTGGTTCCATTGATCTATGTGTTTATCTTTATGCCAATACCATGCTGTTTTTACCACTGTAGCTAGGTAATATGTTTTAAAATCCAGAAGTGATAGCCTTCCAACTTTGCCTTTTCTTTTAATGATGTTCCTGGATATTCGGAGCCTCTTAACCTTCCAAATAAATTTGATAATTGTGTTATCCATTTGTTTAAAAATGCTGGTGGAATTTTTATTGGGATTGCATTGAATCTGTATATCAGTTTGGGTAGAATTGACATCTTAATGATATTTAGTCTTCCAAGCCATGAGAAAGCAATGTTCTTCTAACTATTTAGGTCTCTTTTAAATTTCTTTTAACAATTCATTGTTGTTTTCTGAATTCAAGTACTTTACACCCTTGGTTAAGTTTATTCCTAAATATTTGATTCTTTCAGTTGCTACAGTAAATGGAATTTTTTTCCTGCCTTCCTCTTCAGATTACAATTGTATAGAAACACCACTGATTTTTGCATATTGGTCTCATATCCTGACATTGTATTGAAATCATTTATTAGCTTTATCAGCTTTGTTGCAGATTTTTTGGGACTTTCTAGATATAGAATCATATCATCTCTGAATAGCAAAAGTTTTACATCTTCCTTTCTTATTACGATGCCTTTTTTTCTTTTTCTTGCCTGATTGCTCAATGAGGAACAATGATGGTGACAGTGGCCATTCTTGTCTTGTGCCTGATCAACAGGAAAGCTTTCAGTCTTTCAACATTGAATACAATGTTAGCTGTGGGTTTTCATATATGGCCTTTATCATGCTGAGAAAGTTTCCTTCAATTCCTATATTTTGGAGTATTTTTATCAAGAAAAGATGTTACATTTTGTCAAATGCCTTTTCTGTGTCAATTGATAGAATCATATGATTTTTCTTGTTTGAATTATTAATGTGGTGTATTATGCTGATTGATTTTCTTCTGTTCAACAACCCTTGTGTTCCTGGTATAAAACCCACTTGAGATGATGAATAGTTCTTTTAATGTGTTGTTAGATTCAATTAGCAAGATTTTTGTTGAAGACTTTGTATCTGTATTCATTAGAGAAATGGGTCTGTAATTTTCTTTTTTTCATAATATCTTTATGTGGCTTTGGTATTAGGGTAATATTGACTGCATAGAATGAGTTTGGATATGTTCCTTTGTGTTCAATTTTTTGGAAGAGCTTGAGGAAGACTAGTAGTAAATGTTCTTTGAATACTTCATAGAACTCACCAGTGAAACCATCTGGTCATAGGGCTATCATTTTGGGTAGTTGATTGATGACACTGTTCTAATCTCTTTACTTGTGATTGCTTTGTTGAGGTCTTCTATTTCTTTTAGTGTCAGGGCAAGTTGTTTGCAAGTTCCTACAAATTTTTCCATTTTGTCTACATTGTCCAGTTTGTTGGCATGCAGTTATTGAAATTATCCTCTTCTGATCTCTTTTATTTCTGTGAGGTCAGTAGTAATGTCTCCATTTTCATTTTTTATTTCATTTATTTGCATCTTCTCTTTTTTTCTTTGTCAATCTAGCTAAGGGTTTGTCTATTTTGTTACTCTTCTTGAAGAACCAAGTTTTGATTGTGTTAATTCTATTTTTTTCACTCAATTTCCTTTATTTCTGCCGTGATCCTTCTTATTTCATTCCTTCTTCTTGCTTTGTGATTAGTTTGCTGTTCTTTTTCTAGTTATTCCATCTGTGTAGTTAGGTCAATGATTTTAGCCCTTTCTTCTTTTTAAATGTACACATTGAAAGCTATAAGTTTCCATCTCAGCAATGCCTTCAACAACCCATAAATTCTCATATTCATTTGTCTCAACATATTGATTTCTCTTGAAATTTCTTTTTTGACCCAGTGATTATTTAAGAATGTGTTGTTAATCTCCATATATTTGCATTTTTTTCCTTTTTCTGCCTCTTGTTTATTCCCAACTTTATTCCATTATGAACAGGGAACATGCTATGTATAATTTCGATCTTTTTGAATTCATTGAGATCTGCTTTGTGATCCAACATATTGTCGATCCTGGAGAAAGATTCATAAGCACTTTAAAAGAATGTATATTCTGCTGTTTTGGGGTATAACATTCTGCATACATTTATTAGGTTTAATTCATTTATAATATTAGTCACGCTTTCTGTTTCTTTATTGGTCCTCTCTCCAGATGTTCTATGAAATGCTGAGAGTGGTGTATTGAAGTCTCCAACCATCACTGTAGAGATATCTATTTCTCCCTTCAGTTCTGCCCATGCTTGTCTCATGTAACTGGGGCATTCTGGTTAGGTGCATATACATTTATGACTGTTATTTCTTCCTGTGAATTGTTCCTTTTATTAATAAATAATGTCCTTCCTTATCTCTAATAACCTTTCACCTTCAATCTATTGGTATCCTTGGGTCTAAGAGTCGCTTGCAGACAGCATTTAGATAGCTCGTATTTTCTTATCCATTCTACCAGTCTGTCTTTCAATTAGGGAGTTTAATCTATTAATATTCAATGTTATTACTGTAAAGGCAATTCTTTTTTTTTTTCACCAATTTTCACCTTTGGGTTTCATCTGTCATTTTATTTTGAACACTCTTTTCACACTTTTAGTTACTTTTTCTGATATAAACTTTATTTCTAGACTCTCTTCCAAGCATCTCTCTCCTATCTTTTCTTTTCAGGCTGTAGTACTCCCTTTAGTGTTTCCTTCATGGCTGATCTCTTTGTTATAAACTGTGTCATTTCCTGATTATCTGAATTTTCTAAACTTGCCCTCATTTTTGAAAGACAATCTTGCTGGATCTAGGATTATTGACCAGCAGTTTTTCTCTTGCAGTATCTTAAATATATCATACCACTGCCTTCTTGCCTCTGTGGTTTCTAATGTGAAATTGACACTTAATCTTATTGGGTTTCCCTTATATTATGCATCACTTTTCTCTTGCTGCTCTCAAAATCCTCTCTTTGTCTTTGGCATTTGACATTCTGATTATTATGTGTTTCAGAGTTGGTACTTTCAGATTTATTCAGATAGGAGTACATTGTGCTTTTTGGACATGGATATCTATGTCCTTCAATAGCATTGGGAAATTTTCTACCATTATTTCTTCAGATATACCTTCGGCCCCTTTTCCTTCTCTTCACCTTCTGGGACTCTTATGACACATATGTTTTCACATTTCTGGACATCATTTATTTCCCTGAGATTGTTCAATTTTTTTCCATTCTTTTCTTTATTTGTTCTTCTGTATGTTCCCTTTTGGAGGCCATATCTTCAAGCTCACTGATCCTTTCTTCTGCCTCCTTAAACCTACTGTTATATGCCCCCAGTGTAATTTTAATTTCATTTAATGTGCCTTTCATTCCCATAAGATCTGCTATTTTTCTATGTATGCTTTCCAATTATTCTTTCTGCTCACCCAACGTCTTCTTTATATACTTAATCTCTTTAGCCATCTCATTGAATTTATTAAGGAGATTTGTTTGAACATCTATGATTAGTTGTGTCAACTCTTTTATGTCATCTGGAGGCTTATCTCGTTCCTTTAACTGGGTCATATCATCCTGTTTCTTGATATGGATTGTAATTTTTTGTTGATGTCTTGGCATCTGGCTTACTAGGTGTGTTCATTCTGGGTAAAGTTTCTTTCCTTAGGACTTCCTTGCCTTTTCTCCATTGCTGGTTGTGTACAGCTGCAGATATAGTTGGTACTGTAAGCTGATATATTAGTCAGCCAAAGGGGTGGTGATGCAAAGTACCAGAATTCTGTTGGCTTTTATAAAAGGTATTTATTTGGGGTAAAAGCTTACAGTTGCAAGGCCCTAAAAAGTCCAACTCAAAGTAACATAAGAGGTATTTTCACAACAATATGTTGCCATGTGTTAAAGCAAGATGGTTGCTGATCTCTGCCTGGTGTTTCCTTCCTTCTTCCTTTTAAGGCCCCATTGGTCCAGCTTCTTCTCATCTCTGCTGTAGGCTGGAGGGCTTATTTCTTTTTGGACCTTCTCAGTTTCTTAAGGCTCTGGTCTTTTCAGTCGCAAACTGTTAGATGAATGGCTCATCTCTCTTCCTGGGGTGCAGGATCAAAGCTGACAAAGTTCTCTCCTCTGGAATGTATGGGACTTCTCTCTTACCATGTGTATCTTCTGTTGTGTGAATGTCCATTCATATAGCTCACAAAGGGGGCAGGGACTCACACCCTACAGACATGGTCAAATCAAAGCCCTAATCTTAATTTAATCAAGCAAACATAAAACCTTTGAATTTAATACAACCAAAGGTTATCATGCCCAGAGAAATAAACCAGTATACAAACATAATCTATATCTCTTTTTGGAATTCATAAATAATATCAAACTGCCACAGCTGTAGAGGCTGAAACTGCCCATGTTGCCCCAGGAACTAATGAAGCTTCTCCTACCTTTCTACTCTGTCAGGAGTAGGGACAGAGCTGCAGCCATGAGTAATAATCCCTGTTGTAAAGGTCAAGACTCTCTATAGTTGTCCAGAGAGACCAATGAATTTTCATATCCCTTCCTCCCCTGCCTGGGGCATGAATGGAGCAGTAGCTGTGGGCAACAGCCTATGCCATGCAGGTCCAAAATTACCACAGTTGCCCACATAGCCTGACAACCCCCTCTCCCTGCCAGGGGTGGGGATGGATCCTCTGGAGCACCAAACAATCTAATCCAAGTGGGCTTAATATACCTGCAGTTATCCTGAAAGGCTGAGGGAGTCCTATCTCTTCTGCCCTTTACAGGGTGGGAATGGAACTGCTGATGCCCAGCAGTTCAGTACCTGTAGGCTGAAAGTGCCTGAGGTTTCCCAGAGAGGCTGAGGAAACACCTGTCCCCTCTTATCCTATTGGGTAGTGGGGGTGGATTCATGGGTTCCCAAGAGTTCAGTCCCTGTAAGTGAAAAGTACCTACCATTGCCTGGTGAAGCTGTAGAAATACCCCTCCTATCATATTAGGGGGTAGCAGCAAATCAACAAGCTCCCAACAGTTCAGTCCATGCTGGCCAAAGTGCCTGAGTTTGTCCAGAGAAGCTGAGGAAACACCAGACCCTCCTATCATATTAGGGGGTGGCAGTGAATCCACAAGCACCCAACAGTCCAGTAAGTGCAGGCTTAAAGTGCCTACTATTGCCTAGAGAGGCTGAGAAAACCTAGCTCCCATTTTCTCCTACTTGGACCCAGGATAGAGCTATAGGTGTCTGACTATTCAGTCTGTGTGAGCCAAATGCAACTGCAGTTACCTAGAGAGGCTGGGGAAGCACAGTCCCTCTCTTGTCCTATTGGGTTTGGGGATAGAGCCACAGGTGCCAAATAGTCCAGTTTGTGTAGGCCAAAAGCACCTGCAGTTGCCCTTAGAGGCTGAAGAAACACCAGCCCTGTCCTGTCCTATGTGAGTGGAGGGGTGGTGATGGAATCGAAGGTGCTCAACAAACCAGTTCATGTGGGCTGAAAGAGCCTGCAGTTGCCCAGAGAGGCTATGGAAACTCAGCTCCTCTCTTATCTTATTGAGGTGTGAGGATGGAGCCCAAGGTGTCTGATTACTCAGTATGTGTCAGTCAAACTTGCCTGTGGTTACCCAAAACAGCTGGTGCAGGTTCCCCCAGCTTCCTCCCTGCCAGAGGTGAGGCTGGAGCCTAAGCTAAGGCTGCAATCCCATCTTGGTGGAAAGAAGCCATTCCCTAAATTCATTGTGATTTTCCATCAGCCCCACTTCCCCTCAAGATAGGAGCAGAGTTAAAATGGTGGCTCCTGGCCTCTTTCTGACTTGGAAATATTCAAACTTAACCTGTTTCTGGGATTATACTTTAGCCAGCTGAGTTTGCTAATCTGTAGCTGAAGTCGGTGGCCAACTGTCTCTTTCTCCCCCAATTATGGGCAATGGAGCTTCCAACTCCAGCCACAGAATAGCTTCTGAGGTGGCTTGGGCCACCAAAGTAAGATGAGCACTGGCCTCTTGGTCATGGCCTGCTGTTTCCTGGAAAGGCTGGTGCAGGTCATGCCAACTTCCTCCCTACCAGTGGCTGGGCTGTTGTTTCGGCTAGAGCTGCAATTTGGTATGAGTGGAAAGAAGCTGGTCCTTACCAGCACTGTGATTTTCAATCAGTCCCATTTCCCCTCATGCTGGGAGCAGAGTTAAAATGGTGTCTACTGGCCTCTTTCCGACTTGGACTGGTTTAAACTTTAGCTGTTTTTAGGATTATACTTTAGCCAGCTGTAATTACTAACCAGTAGTAGAAGTCTGTGCCCGACTGGCTCTTCCTCTCCCATTTTTGGGAAATGGAGCTTCCAATTCCAGCCACAGAATAGCTCCCAAGGCAACTTGCTCTGTGGTCACACAACACAAGTTGTGGAGTGTTCTACTCACACATCTTATTTCAGATGGGCAGTCTCATCATTCCATACTTTCAAGGATGTTGCAGCATGCTCTTATGATCTCCTAGGGCCCCCAAACAGGGACTTTATGTAGCTCTGGGTGAATACTAACTGTCTTGTAGGATGAACTGATTCTTGGAGCCCCTTACTCTGCCACCATTTTGCCCCCTCCCTCATAAATAACATTTTACTTCTACAGATTTATCCAACAGAAAATTTAAAAATTTCCTTCAATTTTGTAATACTTCCCAAACTTTTCTCATGAAACTCATAATATATTAAAATTTCAAGACCTCACTTTTCACAAGGTGAAAGAACAATTTTTTTTTGCTTAAGTTTGAAATAAAAGATACCCTTTAGGGTTTGATTTAAAATGTCAAAAATTGTTAGTTTTGAAAATTATGTTTAAACAGGAACAATATTGTGTCCTCTATTTCTTTAAAAGTGAGAAAAAATATCTTCTAAAATAGTAAAGGCTTTGTTTTTGTTTTTCTTTTTTAACCACTAAGGATATGATAAGATTAACATGAAGTACAAGAAGTTATTTTGATAAAAACACAGACACTTTCCTTTTTATGTTGATTATTTAGAATAAAATATCATAATTTTTCTTACCAGGAACAAAATAATAATTTAAGAAAACTTTGTTACTTTATCAGAGACAATTAAATTTTAGATTTTTATCAATATACCATTTGATAAATAAGTTTATCAAACCTTAGTTAGTATTGATTACAACAGATAAAGTTTGTTTCTACACAGCTTTTGTAACTTTTTACATTCATTCACCTTTCTGCTTTACATTCCGTGCAAAACAATTATTTCACCTTAACATAAAATCACATCTTTAAATAAAGTTATAAATGATACTTGGCATTTATTACAACAAACAAAACATACTTCCACAAACCCTCTACAAACTGCCATATCCACTTAGGTCTTATCCATATTCATGCCTCTTATTCTGTGAAAACCAGCCATCTTATCTTAGGACAAAACCACACTCTCTTATACAAACTTACCAGCATTGAATAAAACATAATTCACTCCCATCGACTTTTGACAACTTTCCATATATATTCAGGTCTCATATTATATATTTCTACCTCTCATTCTGTGAAAAGTGGCTATTTCACTTTAGGACAAAACTATGTGCTTTTCTTTAACAAAGCATATTGTACATACTTTTTATACCTCCATACATCAAATTATAAAAAAAAGATCTTTGAACTGCTTGCATTTATTCTGTAAAACAAAATAACATTTTTAAACTAATAATTTTATTAAACACAAATCTGCATTATTTAATTGTCACAAAGATCTAATAGATATAATGCTAGCTTATTTTATCAGTATCCATATAAACCTAGAGAGATTACACCCAAGTAGAATAAAACTGAAACAATGAAAGTTTACTTAAGAAATGTATTTTTCTCTTCCTCCATAGAAGGTTAAAACCTTTCCTTCCATAATACCTTAGAATTATTAATAACCTTAAAACATATTGATTATTAAGCTCTGGAGAATATACTACAATCATTTAATTTGTCTCAAGCATAATCTAGAGAAAACTTTTCTTAACTTTCAGGGATATTTTCATTTACTTACTGAAATTTGACAACTGGATTTTTAAATGATTCTCATCTCAAAGTTGTTAAAAATTTTTTTACATTGGGGAATTAAAGGGCAAACTATGCAAAACAAGCTTTATTCTTTAACATTCACCCTATCCCTATCATTTTTAATCTAGGCCTAAAAAGAATTCTAAGCCAAACCCACACTGTCCCATTTTTTCTGCACTCAGCCCTCCTCCCATAGCTCCTCCCACCAGTTTATTTTTCTTTAACAAGGTTAATAAGAGCCCTGAATTCAATCAAGAATAAGAGAAGGCCCTGGGGGCAGGGATAGGTGAGATAGAAAGAATGTGGAGAAATCCAGGAAAATATCTTAGTTATTTTTTTTCAAAAAAGTTTTTCAATAAAGATTTCTTCATGGCTTCCAGTAACAGTCCTGTAAAATTAATTGACCAATGTCTAACTATTTTAACTTATAAATTTAAAAGAGAACTAGAAGCTGGGCTTTTCTAATATTTGGGGCTCCAGGAGTACTCATTTATATATTGTTGCGGTTGGGCAGATTGATGAAATTATGAATTCCAAAAATATAATTGGATCATGCTTGTAAACTGATCTGTTAATCTGGGCTTGATTAAGTTATGATTAGGGTGTTGAGCCCCACCCCTTGGTGGGTGGGGAATTGATTATAAAAGGCAAGGCAAAGAACAGAGCTGTGGCAGATTTTGAGAAGCAGTTTTGATGTTGGAGAAAAGGCCCCAGAAGAAGAGAAGTGAGCCGTTCACCTGATAGTCTACAGCTGACCTTGTGGAGGAACCAGAAGAGCTAAGCCCGGAGAGAAACGCAGCCCCGGGAAGAGAGGAACACAAGAAGCCTGAACCCTAGCAAACGTCAGCAGCTGTCTTGCTCCAACACCTGGCAATGAACTTTGGTGAGAAGAAACTTAATGCTTTATGGCCTGGTATCTGTGGACTTCTAGCCCAAATAAATACCCTTTATAAAGACCAACCCATTTTTGGTATTTCACATTAGCGCCCCTTGGCTGACTAATACACATATATTAAGTACTTTTTTAAGTTTTAGCAATTTGAATAGTGGTTTCTTAAGAATTTTCATTTGCTAATTTGGTATTACCATCCAGAGGTATGAAAATATACAATGAACAAACATTTGCTTTGGCTTGTTTCCAGGTTTTCCCTCAGTCCATGCCTTTGGATTTTTGGCTTTTAAGATTTCCTCTGGGATAGGGGTTATTTGCTTACTTTTCTTAGTGAACAACAGTGTTGCTTGCAGTGTGCTACCTTGTCTTGGAGACATGTTCATTAAAAAAATTGGAGAAACAGTTATCTGGGAATTTACTTACTTAGCATGTTTTTAGCCAAGGATGTACCTATAGGAGGCTATGTTTTAAATATTTGCTTTAAATTCAGTAGTAAAGCTTCCCTCCCCCTGGGCCCTTTCATCCCAGGTTTCTGTCTGTTATCACCCAGCTTTCTCTGGGATTTTTCCCTTGGAGCACCTAGTGCAATTCTTTTTCCATTATTTTACTTCCTTGTAATATACATATTGGTTGGTTTCTAATTTCTTAAGAATTTCTCCCATCTCTCAATGGGTGGGAGGTAAGCAGAGAGGTCTTACCTTTACCTTTCTGCTGTAATCTTGTCTGAATGTCTTTTGTTCATTAGAGTTTTGAGTGATGCTCTTTGCCTTTTGAAGTACTAGTTATCTTTAACATGGCTTTTAACAAAAGATGAGGACTTTCTTTTGGTTCTTATATTACTTCACTTATACTTTGTGTATTTATAGTTTTAGGTACCGCTTTTTGATCTAATTAAGTCTAGTCATCAGGATGATTTAATTCCATTTAATATTCTTTACTGGTGTTGCTAAATTTGCTCTAGCATATATTGAGTTGACAGGATTTTCTTTCTGTTTTTGATCTTCTTCTTGCTCTGCTTTTTCAATTACCATTCTCCAGTCATCTCCTGTTATCAAGGTATTTAGCAAGACCTGAATACCAGCCCAATTTAGGTTATAGGTTGCAACTATTGAAATAATTAAACTATTTTCTTTGGGTCTTCTCTATAAAGTCATATATCATTTTCTAGTTAAATAAATGTGATAGTGGGAATGGGATACACATATAGACAAATTCTTTTGGGCCTCACTATTTATGTATTCCTACTTCCTGGAGGAGTAGAAATTTCTACTTCCCAGAGGAGTAGAAATTTTGACAGGTCAGCTGCTGATTTTAAAGAGCAACCCTGGCCAAATAGAATACCTTGATGAGTATGAGTGTGTGAGATTATTTCAATGTCAGGTTTTTCTATCTCTGTCAAAGGGAAATATATGGGAGGAGTTAATAAAGGCTCTGTTGAATTTTCTGGGCTTGAATCAGAGAGGACATTTTTCTTTTGTCCACTAGTCTTTACAAATAAAAATTTATATTTTCTCATTTATACTAGCTTTTGAGAGAGTAAAATACATGATCTCATTCGATTTCTGTTTTCTTCTACAGAACCATTCTAATTGTAATACAGTGTTCTTTTCTATACAACTAAAGCAGGCTACTTTATGGAATAAAAATACTGGGACCTGACAGAGAACCATGGCTGAGAAGCATGTGGGCATGGGAACTACCCCTGAGGGAGAGACCCTACAAGATGGCAGCTGGAGGAACCTTGTGAGAATCCCCCATTTGGAATGGGATTTCATAAGGGATCAAGAAAAAGCTCCAGATATTCTCAAGGGACCTTGTCATTGTGCCCCACGGGGAATTGATGGGTAGGGTAAAGATTCAAAACTGCAAATACCTGGGACTACTCCCCCAAGCATTAACAAGAGGAGGTGTAATTAAAGGTTGAAAATGCAAGCACGGAAGTTAAATCAACCCCTCTTCTTCCCCCTGTTATGCGCTCTTTCTCCCTTCCTGGACCAGCACATAAGTAGACCTGGGGACTCCTAATCTGTAATGGCGACTTGTATTCTGTAAATCAGTCTTTTTATCTGTTTTTCCCTTTCTCTCCCTGCCTGGATTAGCACACAAGTACAAATGGGGACTTGTAATCTGTAATGGGGACTTACAGTCTGTAAATCAGCCCTTTTTCCTCTTTCTACCTGGACCAGCATGCAAGTATACCTGGGACCCAAAATCCATTATTTTCTTTCTCTTCTCTCAATTTCTTAATAAACTACTGGCATAACAAAACCAGAATGTACTTAAATTTATTTGTGTAACATAGCCAAGAACCTAGAGAATATCCAGCAACATCTGGCAACACACCTGTACTCTGGCCATCTCTTTCCTGATTCTAAATCATATTGAAGCCAGAATTTGCTACAAAAATAAACTATTTCCTGCTTTTCCATAGACTGTGGCTAAAATTTTTCCAGTTTTTCAAATACAGCCTAAAGATCTATATCTAGGAAAGCTATTAGAAATAGAATTTCACATATTAGAGTATTTCAGTAATCAGTAAACAATTAAGAACACCTGAGCAATATAAATGCAGTAAGCTACCAATTAGCAATTTAAAGAGACACTTAACATTGTATCTAAGTAACAAATGAACAGACAGACACTTAACACTTACTATATTTACTAAATACCACTTCATTGCTGTGTTATTTATTTCTCAGTAGTATACTCAACAGACACAGATCATGGCCTAAAACCCTCAATGGACTGGTACTCAGAAACAGGTATAGAGGTCAGAGTAAGGGAAGTCATTCTGGAAGCAGGACCCAGGTCCTTAAAACCCAGGTTTAGAGGGCTTGACCCACTGAATGAACTTCCCAATCCACTTCTACCTTGATGAGCCTGTCACCCAGTCAGATGTCCAGAGTTGGAGCTGGAACCATTTCTCTCTTTGAAGCTTTAAAGCACTGTAGGGCCTGGAGTGCCAGCAACATAGGAAAAACCCAGCTGCTGAACTTTTAGATCAACAAGGCCTAGTGCCACACAAAACTCAATAACCATGCTTACCTCTCCCAGGACCTCAGGCAGTTGGACTCATTCTTCAGGGATCCTTTGTCCTTGGTCCAACCAGTCACCAAATTGTGACCAAGAAAAATCAGGATTCTCTTCTGCCTGATGCACTTCAATGACCAATTTCTGAGACACCAGCACTGAAGGAGTTCAATTAAAGGTCATGACTACTGACAGAAAGCAGGCCGCCTTGGAATGTATGGGACAGGTGTTTCTAGTCTCAAGATACTAAGATAAGATCTGGTAGGAGCCTGGTGCAGAAGCATTCTGTGCTTCTAGGAGTGTATCTGGTATATGTTAGATAATGATTAACAAGGTCAGTTACATGCAGGAATGTAAGGAGAACTGAACCATTAGCGCTAAAAACTTGCTGACTTTAGTAACGTGTAGCCTGTCATGTATCTATTGCCTTTACACATGCGCACACGTATTTTCTTTGTTCTAAAGCTAAATAAAAACCACAGTGTTTTTTGCAGTGGCACTCTCCTCCCTTTGGATGGAAGGTCCCCTGACCCTTGCTGTCTCTTGTTTCTTTCAAAACGCAACTTTTTTTTAGTCAGTGTGCAGCGGACCACGGAGCTCCTGACAAGTGTTTTTTTAAAAAAGGTAAGTTACATCCTTGAGATCATCAAGGAAATGGGGAATCAGCAGTGGAACTTTGAAGAGTACTCTAGAGTGTTAAAAACTTTATTAAAAAGCATCAGTGTATCTATTAAATCCTCAGCTTTTGAGGAACATTTTTCTCCTATACGTAAACATTGTTATTGGTTTCAGCTGCAAGGATGGGATATTTTAAATCTGAAACAATGGAAGTTAGTCATGAAAGTTTTAAAAAAGGCTTGTCAAAAGGGAGAGATAATTCCCATACATGTATGGTCTTTATGTAGTCTTATTTCTGTTGCTCTTGAACCATTACAATCAGATGAAAATGAAGATAATAAACAGGATACTGCTATCACTGGACTGATAGCAGAACAAACTGATGTTGATTTTAATGCAAATATATATGAAAAAAATTCATAAACTGCCCAAAACAAGCAAACTCATGTCTAATAAAGGGGAAGAAAAGAAAAAGGGAGTTTATAGAACTTTTCCAGCAGTCATTATGCCCTCCACTCCAAAAGATTTCTAAGCCAAAATTAGTGTGATAGCACCATCTAGTGGCAATAATAGATCAATACCAACTCGTGTGTGTTCATCATACCAGAAAGCATTACACTGGGCCAATGAATGCCGTTCTAGATATCATAAGAATGACAGTCTCATTAATAAGTTGGGAAACTTATGGGGAAGAGACTTATTATATCAATGGAAAGCTTATTTGAATATTCCTCACATTTCTGATACAACTAAACATCTTATTACTCTGGCCCTTAAGCCTCTTCAAACAGAATCTATTAAACCCTCTGAAAATGCGGAGGCAGGGGATTGTGTCCCTGATCAGCTTGAGGCTGATTTACATTTGTATGACAATGAATGTTCTGAAAGTGACCATCCAGAGCCTCCTACAGAGGCTTGTGTTACCATGGCTACCACAAGGGGTCCCTACAACATTTTTTCAAGCTATTAATAGCCCTTCAGCTCCAGCTGTATACATTAACCCTTCAGCTCCATCTGCAAACATTGATGTGCCTAAAGAGACTTCCCTTAACCTGCCATTTGCCCCAGCATTTAACCCTCATTCAAGTTCCCTAAACCCCTTTTTTGAGCCATCTTTAAATCCTCCTAAAGCATCTGTGAAAATTCCTTTACCACAGACCACACTCATGAAAAGCATAGCACAACAAGTAAATCAGGTGATCCTGAAGATTTGCAGCTTTGTTTGGGTCACAAAACCTGTTTTAACTGTGGAAAGCCTGGTCATTGTCAAAAGGATTGTAAAAAATGGCCCTCTCCAACAGCACCACTTGTTGAAAATTCACAACAGATTAATGTTAATTTCACCCCCACAAATTCTCGGCAAACTTATGCATGGCCACATAGAGAAGTGTCGGCCTGGACTTTGCCACTACCAAAAAATTTATACTTGAGAAACAAAATAAAGTCTGTGTAACCAATTCAGGAGCAAAAAGGACTACTCCAAAAAATTTATTAAGATTAATAATAGAAAGATATCTAGTTGCAGGGGCATCACTATTCTGCCAAAGATTTAACTAAAATAAGGAAAACATTCCAGCAGCAACTTTGTAAACCTCCTACTGCCTACATAATGATAAGGCTGTGGGATGATAGAAGCTAATAAATTTAAACAACTGGAAAAGTAAGAAAACTTAGCAATACAATTTCCAGAAAAATTCTCAAAAGCAGTAAAATCAAAGATGTATGTTTCTATTGATGTGTTGTAACTTATTTTGTGTTTGTCTGTTTGTTCAGTGTCTGTGTATATTTTGATACCTCCAGATGGTAATATTAAATTTGATAAATGAAAATTATTATAAGAGCTCTATTCAAGTGGCAAAAAATAAATAAGCACTTATATTAATAACTAAATAAGTGTATTAATTTAAAATAATAAAAATAGTTATAATCAAATTAAATCATTATTCTTACAAGTTTGTTTAATGTTGATGGTAATAGTATGTTGTCCAAAGTTTGCTTGGAAACAGTTTCCAAAATCAGTGTGATAACTTAAATATGGAAGGTATATAGAACATGCTTTTATTACTAAGGAAAATAAAGTAATTTTATCCTAAGATAAAATGACTATTTATTAAAACAAATTTAAAGTTTTATTCTTTCTCAAAGTTTCTGAAGTCATTAATCTGTTTTAGTAAATGTTTACACAGTTTTTCTCCTGAATAATCAGTATGCAAAAAAGAAAGTCTGTTTTATCAAAGTAGCTTCTTATACTTTAACCTTATCATTTCCTTGAAGAAACAAGTTTTATCACTTTTAAAAGAACATAGTGTTTAAACCTGCTTTCTCAAAAGGTAGCTTTTAATTTCAAACTGTTAAAAATGATTTGGTCTGATACCTAGAAAAAGATAAAATTCTAAAAATAGTTAAGTTCACGTGAAATATTATAAATTGAATGATGTATTTAAAAGTGTTTTATAAATAAAAGACATTTTCTAACCTTATGACAATTAAGGTTGTATGAATAAAAAGTTCATATGAATACTTTAAAAGTGTATAAAATTCCTGAAAATTTAATAATATTTCAGTATAATATTTTAAAAGTATGTTATTAATCATATTTTTCATTATTTTAAAATATAATAATAATATGTGACACAAAAACTACCTCTTTGCCTAAAAACCAACAGGCAGATGCTTAAACTTGTTTATTTGATTTACTCCACCTCTGCTAAAAACAAACAAACAAGTCTATAACTTCAGAAAGAAAGCAGCCATTAGGGGCTGCCAGCAGTAGTGCATAAAAGTAAATTATAGCAAATTAAAATAATACTACTGGAATGTGCAGCAGTCCCAAATATTACCAGTTTGTTACAAAAAAATATTCTTCTTAAACAAGTAAAGCCAGCCCACATTCCCCTTTCTGTAAAATAGCCAAAAACATTGTTTATGTTCAACATTGTGAGCTATAGCTCCAATTCTAATTATAATTTTAACAACAAAAATATGCAAGTATTAAAATCACAAGTTAATATATTACCCCACAGCCCAAATAGGAAATAATAATTTGTTTTTACCTATGCCTTAAACTATACAAAATAAAAAAGTTAAGGTCATTCTAATCATGCTCCTAAAAATCTTAAATGCATAAAAAATAAAAGTTTATTCATTGGATGTCTGCTGGTTAAAAGTCTTATTAGTTTTTGTTGTTATATAATCTACTGTAGTAATGAATTATGTATAACATACTTAAATACTAATCAAAACTTTAATGCACTACATTGTATACTTAAGTAATTTAATAACTTGAATGTTACACATAAATGTATTTTATTATATATATATGCAAATCTTAACATTTTTCATATTTCAGGAAAAATAATGGAGACTAAAATATTAAGCACTACAAGTATGTTTTGTAGCAAAATTTAAAAGATAAAGTACATTTCAAAAGGTGTTGAATTCCTCCCTGGAGAAGTTGGCCATGCTCCCCAGAACTGATGCATAAACCTTAAAATATACTGCCCAAGGAGTGTTGTATTCCTTTTTGGGGAGGCTGGCCCCTTCCTCAGGAATTAGCAAAACACTCACAAGTTGGCATCTATAGTATCAAATTCATTAATCCTAAACACAGTCAACCGAAACTCTTGTATCAGTTGCTAATTCAAAACTTCCAGGCTAAAAGCTAAATATTGGTAAGTATATATATATATAAAACTCCTCTATTTATCTATCATTCTGTAACTTTGTTCAATATTAGCTTAATCTTTTAATTGATTATGTTATTCATGTTTCTCATTCTAATTGTCAGTATACGTTTATTAAAATAATATAAATGTTAACATTTATCTTGTATCTATCCAGGACTCTAGCCAACCATAAGCCAAGTATATCAGTGTGTCCCCTGGTTTGTTAAGCATGTGAATGTATGTATACATATTATAAAAGATTGGAATATAACAGTTAAACCCCTGTTTATAAGCAATCCTTCACTTATTTTATATTCTTTCAATTATTAACAAAAATACATTAACTAAATATCAATAAAAGTTTCTGCCACAAGAAATGTTCAATACACACACCATGTGCCAATATTATGGCTTTAAGGCTTTACACTTAACTCATTCTCCCTTCCCACAAGCATGTATGTACCCTCATTGCAGCCCCCTCAGAAACACTTTTAACACAATCCTATAAACATCTCCAACATTCTCTTACCCAAGCAAATAACCCCAAGGATCAAGCTATTGTTGAAAAAAGCAATCACTTACTAAAACTAATGTTGCAAAAACAAAAAGGGGGAGATGGAGGAGATACCACTAAAGACAAACTATCTAAAGCATTGCTTACATTAAATTTTCTTAATAGACAATACATTTCTAATACCACAGCAGCAGAAAGACAATGGGAGGTTAATAAAAAGAATAAAAATGAAAAATGTGGACAACTTATATACTGGAAAAATGAAACAACCAATAAATGGGGAAAAGGAGAGGTAAAATTTGGGGGTCGAGGTTTTGCTCTTATCATTACAGAAACAGGAGTACAGCAGTGGATCCCCTCTAGAAGAATCAAGCCTAGAGTTGAAGATGCTGCCAAAACTTCAACTATGGACATGGTGGTTTCACATTGGATTAATTATAGGTAAAGTATTAGGTCAAGGTAAGATACCATATCATAATTACACTTATTGGGCATACATTACCAACCCACCTCTTTTAGAGCTGTTAACTTGGGCCAATGAGTCTAACCCAATTTATCTTAATCAATCTCACCATTTTCCAGGATCTATAGACTTACAGCTGCCCTGAAAGCCAAAAGAAGAAGGGAAATCTATAGAAAATTTAACTTTACCTTTTGTAAACCACCCTCTTTTTAATGGACATGGTTCTGCATGCATGCATCCTCAAAATTGCAGTGTAGATTTAACAGAGAAAAATCAAACTTGAATTTATATTCTCATTTTCCCTTTTTTACCATATAAGTCAGAAAATATGGTAAATATTACATGTCCCTCTCAAAACAGATTACTAAATGACAAATGGCATGTATGTCATGGTTTTACACAGGTTGGGTTGTTTAATGATTCCTATGGAATTGTAAAGGCTTGGGCCCTTATAGGAATGCCAAAGCCTGTTAAAAACACAACCATATCTTGGTTCATTAACAATTCAACCATAACCACTAATGACAGTAATCCTTATTGCTGGAATTTTGGTAAAATGGCATTTACTAACAGCTCAATAAATTGGAAAAATCAAGGAAGATTTATCCCACAACCATGGGACACTAAACTTAACAAAATTCAAAATTGTTTATGGAAATTATTTTGGGGAACTGGCCCAATTTTTGAATGGCAAGACAATAAAACAAATATTGCCAGTTTAAAAAGAACATCAATTCAATTTCTTAAATTATGTGTACGAGATCCTATAGTTTTCATCATTGGAAAAGTAACTTTTGGTGAAAGGAATGTTAGCTGCTCCAATTGCTCTTTATTTAAATGTCTTAAGAATTCATATTTGCAGGAAAATCAAACTCTTTTTATAACAAGAAGAAGAAAAGGACTATGGTTACCAGTTCGGATGACCAGACATTGGCAACAGTCTCCAGAATTCCAGTTGCTGTGGCACTTCCTCAACCACTATTTAAAAGAACTAAAAGACTGATTGGACTTTTAATAGGAGGAATTTTGGGACTGATTGGCATCATAACTGCCACAGCCATCATTAGCACTGCCCTGCATTGAGGAGTCCAGGCTCAACAATATGTTAAGGACTGGCAAAAAAAATGCAAGTGAGATGTGGCATAACCAGTCTCACCTTGATATGGAACTGAATAATCATATGAATGATCTTGAAACAACTATTACACATTTGGGTAATCAAATCTATAATTTAAACTTATTAAAAGCTCTTAAAAGTGATTGGAATGAAAGTTCTTTTTGTATTACTCCTTTACCTTATAATAATAGTGAGCATGATTGGGAAGAAATAAAAAATCATTTGATTGGATATAACTATAATATTTCTTTAGATATTTTAGAATTGCAAAAGAAAGCATTGAGCATGTCACAAAATGAATTAAAAGAAAGCCCTGATGCAGAATTTTGGAATGAATTGTCTGAAAATTTAAATACTTTCAATCCGTTTCACTGGTGGAAACAAAAAACAGTTCAAATATTTTGGATTGGATTAGGAATTATTTTTATATGCATTTTAATTGTTTGTATTTTCAGGTTAGAGTAATAACATATAGTCATAGAAAAAATGAAAATTAGATCAGATAAATGCATTTATGTTAAGAAACTTAGCCATGAAAAACTAATTTTACATTATTTGTGGTAGAAAGTAGAATACTAATAACCCCATGATTTTACTACTAGTTATCTACATAAAGGCATACACATAAGGAACCTGAAGAAGTATAAAATATAAATGAAATTGCCTTCTGCATATGAGCTCAAAAGCTTTACTGGTAGCCAATGATGGGTAAGATTCTCAGAGGAGGACAACCTAAGACAGGCACAGTCACAAGAGCCTATGGAAGAAGACAAGTGTGACAACAGGTCATCTTGTATCATCTTTTATAATGGTTCCTATGATCTTCACTTAAAAAATTAATTAATAAAAAAGGGGGAAATGAAGGAGTTCAATTAAAAGCCATGACTACTGACAGAAAGCAGTCTGCCTTGGTATGTATGGGATAGGAATCTCTAGTCTCAAGACACTAAGATAAGTTCTGGTAGGAGCCTGGTGGAGAAGCATTCTGTGCTTCTAGGAGTGTATTTAGTATGTCAGATAATGATTAACAAGATATGTTATTTGCAGGAATGTAAACAGAACTGAACCATTAACCCTAAAAACTTTCTGACTTTAGTAACATGTAGCCCATCACGTATTTATTGTCCTTACAAGTGTGCACACATAATTTCTTTGGTCTAAAAGTAAATAAAAACCATGATGTTTTATGCAGTAGCACTCTCCTCCTTTTGGATGGAGGGTCCCCTGACCCTGGGTATCTGTTGTTTCTTTGTCATCTTTTTTCATCTGTGGCATCGTTTTCATGGACCTAGTTCCAGAACATCAACACAGGACTTCAAAGAGAGAAAGAGTTTTGTTGCTAGCAAATATAAAGAAGCTCACATGGCATAATGACCTAAAATCTGTCCCTCTGAACTGTAATAATCTGACAGTTTTAGAGTATCTAAAGACAAGCAGGTTTATGCTAATGAGTAATTGGGGCACTTCCTTCATTAATAACATTAAGGGGCAGTCTAGGGATCATAAGACTTTCAAGTTGAAAAACAGAATGGGGGTGGGTACAAAATAAGGGTCAGTCCCAAGGATTTTACAATCACCAGATAAAGGTTATGTAGTTTTACAATCATTATCAGACACCAAGGCATCTGGATTCTAGTTCAGCAAGTTTCAGTAATTCCAGGTATTTACTTCTGGCTCTTCTACAATATACTAGAAAGAAAAAAGGCAGCTATATAATACTTCAGTAATTATAATCCTTTGTTAATTCTTAACCCTAAGTTACAATTTTATGATACCAACACTTCTACCTTACAGTCAAGAAGGAATAACAAGACCTGATTTACCAAGACCGAAACAACTTATAAATTAGACAAAATACATGAAACCACAGCTATGAAGACCTTGAAAAAAGTCATGAAGAACAGTGATACCTTGTTGGATATAGAAAACTTTGCCTAACCCAAGGCCACAAAAGCTTTCTCCTATTTTCTTTTAGAAGTTTAAGCTTTTTAGACTTTATTTTCAGATTTATAATCCCAATTGAGGTAATTTTTATAGTGGTCTGAGATGTAGATCTAAATTTGTTCATAAATATAGGAATCTAATTGTTCCAGTAAAAATTGTTTAAGATTATCCTTTATCCACTGAACTGCCATTGCAATGTTATTGAAAATAAATTGATCATATTTATGTTGGCTTATTTCTGAAATTTCTATTCTCTTCCATGGTACATTGATGAGCACTATAAGAAAATATGTTTTAAATTGTAGAAAATATAGGCTGCATATATTTATAGGCAGTCAGGAAGAGGAGAAACTGGGGCAAGCATGGTGAGTTTAGTCTTAGAATCAAATAGAAAGAGAGAGAAAAAAGGCAAATGGACCAATAGCATTTTGTTCCAAATTAGAATACGATAGAGAAATGAGCACATAAATCTCACTTATATCTAATAAACTATTTTCATGATGAATAAGAAAGTAGATTGTAAATTAGGGCAGACCTTGTAGTGTTAACATTCCTGTGATGTTGTTGTGCCAGATTTTCTCTAGGTTTTGGGATGTTACAAAAAAGAATTTAAGTACATGCCAGCTTAGTTAGGCCACTAATTTATTAAGAAATAAAGAGAAGAGAAATGGGAGAAAATAACAGATATACTTGTGGGCTGGTCCAGGCAGAGAGAGGGAAAAGGGCAAAAAAGGTCAAAAGGATCAATTTAGTCTCTATGCTGGCTTTTTAAACCATTAATTATTCCTCCCACTTGCTAATTTCAGGGAGGGGTCCTAGTTATTTGCTGTTTTGATTGATTACCCCATTCATCAATTCCCTGGGGGTCACAATGACAAGGCCCTTTGAGACTATCTGGGGCTTTTCCTTGATCCCAGATGAAATTCCATTCCAAATGAGGAAATCTCATGAGGTTCTTCCAGAAGCCATCTTGTGGGGTCCTTCTTTCAGGGAGGGTTCCCATGGCCATGTGTTTCAATGCCATGGTTTTCCTAACTTTATTCCCTAAACTAGCCTGCTCCAATATACTCCAGATTTAAAATGTTTATATTTAACACAGACTAAAGGTGTACCTAAATATAGCATACATATAGTCCATGACAAAAATTAATTGATTAGTTCTCCAGCTAGTTTTGTTAGTTAAAAAATTAGAATACCATAAATAAAGCATTGACATATAGTAATGATAAAGGTGTGTGTATTAGTCAGGCAAAGGGGTGCCAATGCAAAAATACCAGAAATAGGTTTTTATGAGTGGTATTTATTTGGGGTAGAAGTCCATAGTTACCAGGCCATAAAGCTTAAGTTTTTTCCCTTACCAAAGTCCATTGCCACATGTTTGAGCAAGACAGCTGCCAACATTTGCCAGGGTTCAGGCTTCTTGGGTTCCTCCCTTCCTGGGGCTGTGTTTCTCTCCAAGGTCAGTGCCTCTGTTTCCTCCACAAGGTCAGCTGTAGACTATGAGGTTCTCTAGGCTTTGCTACTCTCCACAAGGGCAGCTGTAAACTCTCAGGTGAATGGCTCATCTCTATTCCGGGGCCTTCTCTCCTTCCTCATGACCAAGCTCCTCCATCTGCTCGCCTCCCTGGCTCCAACAACAGAACTGCTCCCTCTGTCCTTTGTCTTGCCTTTTATATTTGATTCCCCCACCCACCAAGGGGTGGGGCTGAATGCCCAACTGATGTGGCCCAGTCAATGCTCTAATCATAACTTAATCATGCCCAGATTAAAAGATCAGTTTACAAGCATAATCTTTTTTTTTTATTCAGATGAACTTACTCCCATGAATCCTCCATCCCAGACACCCCCCACCAATGAACTTGTGCAGCCCCCATTGTAACCCTTCTGTGATCCAAACATTCCCTG
>JAQZBX010019640.1:0-33632 GCA_029593785.1 Cabassous unicinctus | reverse complement strand
GTAGGAAAATGTCTCAAAGATCTTGTAGCAGGTGGTAGTTTCTTAAACCTAAACCCAAAGCATGAGCAATAAAAGAAAAAACAGATAAATGGGACTTACTCAAAATTAAACACCTTTGAACATCAAAGGACTTTGTCAATAGGGTCAAAAGGCAGCTGACACAATGGGAGAAAATATTTGGTAATCACATATCCTATAAGGTTCAATATCCATGATATATAAAGAGATGATACAATTCAAAAGTAAAAACAAATAACTACCTGATTTAAAAAATGGGCCAAAGACATGAAAAGATAATTGCCAAAGAAGTATTGCAAATGGTGAAGAAACAAATGAAAAAAATGCTCAACATCAATAGTGATTAGAGAAATGCAAATAAAAACTACAATGACATATCATTTCACACCTATTAGACAGGCCAGTATTAAAAAGTTAGAAAACTGTAAATATTTGAGAGGATGTGGAAAGATAGGAACACATTCGCTGTTGATGGGAATGTGGAATGGCACAGCCACTGTGTAGGACTGTTTGGCAGTTCCTAAGGAAGTTGAATATAGACTTTCCATGTGACCTGACAATAGCATTACTAGATAGATACCTAGAGGAACCGAGAGCCGTGACATGTACAGACATCTGCACATTGTTGTGCAAAGCAGCATTATCCATGATTACAAAAAGTTGAAAATATCCCAGGTGTCCATCAACTGATGAATGAATGGACAAATTGTGGTGTATACACATGATGGAATATTATGCAGCAGTAAGAAGAAATGAAGTCATGAAACATATGACAACATAGGTGAAACTGGAGAATATTATATTGCATGAAGCATGCCAGACACAAAAGGACAAATACTGTATGATTGTGCTATTATGATCTAAATATATTATGTAACCTTGTGGAGTTAATAATTAGAATATAGATCACCAGAAATAGAATGAGGATAGAAATTGGAAACCTAACAGATAATCTGTGCAGAATTGGTTAAAAGGTTGTCTGTAAATCTTTGGAAATCAATGGAAATGATGACAGTACATCATGGTGGTTGTGCATAACAAAGCTTTTATATGGGCATGACAGTGGTTGAAAGGGAAAGACTAAGTATGTGTATTTTACTAGAAAGAAAGCTAAAAAATATAACATGGGAATCTATAACTTAGTGAAACCTCATGTAAAATACAAATAAGGGTTATATTGCATATGTAAAATTGTTTTTACAAAATATAGATACAAATAAGGGAGAAGGAAACAGAAAAGAAGCTATGTATGGGAAGGGGAGCAGAGAGAGATTCAGAGATGATGGATTTTGTTAGTTTGGTTTTTGTTTATATTATTATTATTCCTGGAAAAATGAAAATGCTGTAAAATTGTATGAAGTGAATGGACAAATATGATATTATACCAAATAACTTTGATTGTAAACATTGGATTGATTTATAATTTATTAATATGTATCAATAAAATTGATTTGTTAAATAATAAAAAATCAAGTATGCAAAACAAAAATTAAATTCCACATAAATGGGACACAATATATAAAGATGAACTCTGTGACTAAAACATTATAAATTGGGAGGAACAGATATATGTAGAATAAAACATCTGCATAGTACTGAAACAAAGATGCTGTAATTTGATCTAGGTTACTATTAGTTTACAATGAAAATTGAAGCCACAAATATAACCACTAAGTAAATAACTAAGCTAAACCTAGAAAAGGAAAGAAGTGAACCAAAATGGTACTTACAAAAATTCATCAACATTAGGCAGTTAGGAGTAATTGAGGAACAAAAAGCATACAATATATACAGAAACAAGTTTAATTTCAAAAATAAATCATTCTTTTTCAGTTATTACTCAGTTATTAACTGGTGATGAATTTGGAAAAAGACCTTGACCAAAAGGGTGAAATATTAAATATAAGTGAATTTTTATGACTAAGAGATTTCAAAGTAAGTCAGGAGGTGATTCCAGAGGTTATGCTTATGCACGATTCAGGAGGACCTCATTGATTACCAGAGAAAGCAGTGCCTCAAGCAGGGGCCTCCTGAGGGCTCTAGAGACATCTAGACACTATAGGCAAGGCAGGCAATCACAGTAATTCAGCACCCTGCCAGTGAGCCTTACCTTGTGCATTAGTTAGCTAAATTGGTGCTGATGTAAAGTACCAGAAATCTGATGGGTATTATAAAGTGAATTTATTGGGGGCAGAATCTTACAGTCATAAGGCCATAAAGCATTAATTAATTCCCTCACCGAAGTCTGTTGCCACATTTTGGACCAAGATGGCTGCCATCCTCTGTGAAGGTTCAGCCTCCCTCTCCCTCCTAAGGCTTCATGGTACAAGCTCCTTCACTTCTCAGCTGTAGGCTGGTATAAGTTTCATCTCTCTCCTGGGGCTCATTTTCTCCCAGCTCAGTTGCTTTGGTCTCTCCACAAGGTCAGCTGTAGACTATCAGATTTGCTATCTTCCTGGGGTATCTGCTGTTCTATGGATTCATCTCTATTCCTCTGTGATCTTCTCCTATGTGTTAACTTCCCAGGGCTCCAGCATCAAAACTCTTTCTCCTCTGCAATGTTGTTTTCCCTGTGAGTGCCTGCCCACCAAGGGGGCATGGACTCAATGTCCTACTGATGTGGCATAATCAAAGCCTAAATCATAATTTCATCAAATAAAAGTGAACCTTCTGAAGTTAATACAATCTAATATGCCCAGAGAAAGAGACTAATTTACAAACATAATCCAATATCTATTTTTGGAGTTAATAAACTATGTCAAACAGCTACACTCCACCCTCTGAATTCCAAAAAGTCATTACAATCTTCAAATAACCTTAAATCAGTAACAATGCAAGTAAAAAGTCATATCACAATCACTATAAAGAAATACAGTTTGCCTTGGGGCAAAATCCCATCTGGCTGTAGACTTCTGAAAGTTACAAAACCATTTATCTGCTTTCAATATACAAGTAGACAGACAATGATAAACATTTGTATTGCCATAAAGAGAAATTGGGAGGGAAACATGAGTCATGGGTCCCCTGAAGTTCTGTAAACCTGCAGGGAATACTTCATTAGATTTCAGAGTCTGAGAATCATTCTTAAGATGGTGGTGTCTTCTCCCTGAGGCCTTATGAGGACCCACCCTTTCCACAGATTTGTCCAACAGTCATTTTCTTAGGTCCACACTTATCAAGCATTGGGGTGGTGACCAAGCTCCACACCTCTGCACACTCCAAGTGTTGGAGTGATGGCCACACTTTACCCAGTCCTTGGGTTAGAGTCTTAACCCTGCTAGTACAGTTAAATGAAGACAATATTCTCCCTAACCTTTGGCATACAGGCCCGATCTTCTCAGAGCAAGAAGTTAGTGGCCTGGCCTACGCTAATCCATGGGGGACAGGTCCAAAACTCTCAGACATATGGGGTGTTGGCCCTAACCTCCCTCATCCGTAGGAAATGTGCTCCACCCTTTCTGTACCCTGGGGTGGCAAAACTCTCCCTGAACACCAGGCAGGAAATTCCACCCTCTTCAACTGCTGGGGCAAACTCACCCTCTCTGTACACATGGGTGCGGTCACTCTCTTGGCCCAAGGTAATGTCTTAATTCCCAATCTAAGCTTCAATGGTTTTCCTCTTAAAGCTTTTTCCCTTCCATCCTTCCCCTACATGTCCTTTTAATCCAAGATGACTGGTTTTGTTCCTAAAGCACTCTCAAAAACCTTGTTGGTCTAGCATGGAGGAAGCAGGTGTTCAAACCAACATACAGTAAGATCTTCCACATGTCTTTCCTATATAACTGCAATTTCAATCCAGATTTAAAATTTCCATGTTTATCCAATTCCTCAAATGGGGCACTATCATCTAGAGGCTTGATTTCCAGAGGCTTGGAATTTCTGGGATCAGTCTCTGGTTTTGTTGAGCCCAACAGTTCAGTTCTCAGGTTATCTCTCTCATCTATCATTTTGCTATAAGCTGCAAGGAGAAGCCAAGACACATTCTCTCAGTTTACTTTGGAACACTCTTCAGCTAAATGCCCAGGTTCACCATTTTCAAATTCTGCCTTCCATATAATACCAGAAGTTAATCTTGCTAAGCTCTCTGCCACTTTAAAATATGGATCACCTTTCCTCCAGTTACCAAAAATAGATTCATCATTTACTTCTAAGTCCTCATAAAAAGTCTCTTTAGCTTCCATATTCCTATGAACAGTCTCTTCAAAGAAATCTAGGTTTACTATCAAGAATCTCACAATTATTTTCTTCTAAAGCTTTATCAAAAATAAATTTAGGCTCGCTAATGCTAGCAACTTTCTCTTCAAAGCAATCTAAGCCTTTTCCATTAAGCATCTCACATTTCATCCAAAAACTACCCATTACCCATTTATAAAAGCTTTCAAGCATTTTGATAATTGCAAAACTACTACTCTCTGGTATCAAACTCTGTATTTGTCAACTTAAGTGCTGCTGATGCAAAGTACCAGAAATCCATTGGGTTTTATAAAGGGTATTTATTTGGAATAGATGCTTATAGTCACAAGGCCATAAAATGTAAGTTACTTCCCTCACCAAAATCTATTGCCACATGTTGGAGCAAGATGGCTGCCAGTCTCTGCAAAGGTTCAGCCTTCCTCTTCTACCTAAGACTCCATGGTCCCAGCTCCTTACTTTCTTAGCTTTAGGCTGTTGTAAGTCTCTTCTCTATCCTGGGGCTCATTTCTCTCCCAGCTCAGCTGCTCTGGTCTCTCCAAAAGGCTAGCTGTAGTCTATCAGGCTCATTCTCTTCCCAGGGCCTCCACTGTGCCTATGGAGCCAGCTCTATTCCTCAGTGCTCTTCTCCTGTGTGTTTACTTTCCAGGACACCAGCATCAAAACTCTGTCTTCTCTGCCATGTCATTTTCTCTCTGAGTCCCCACCAACCAATGGGGCATAGACTCAACATCTATTGACATGGCCCAATCAAATCCATAAACATAATTTAATCAAGTAAAAGTGAAACTTCTGAACTTAAAACAATATAATACCTGAGAGAAACAGACCAATTTACAAACATAATTCAATATCTATTTTTGGAATTCATAAACATTGCCAAACTCCTACACCTTGGAATATATGTTACACAATGTAAAAGACTTAGACTCATTTGCAATTTCCCTAAAGATTATTCTTCTGTCCCTTTTATTTCAAACTATAACTAGCACTATACTTTATAAATATATGTCCCAGAGACTTAAACCTTTAGTCTGTTCATAAGTTTGTTGAGCCCTGACTCTCAGCAGAGTTACAACACATACTCTGCAGTTCATTGGACTTGCCAAGGATAACTAACAACAGGATGAAAATGGACAATGTCCATCCCAAAAAACAGAGAGTATCTACAAAATCATGTGATAATTTATATCAAAGGAGAAAAGACATTTGCCAAATAAAGAATCCATTTTCTGATAAAAACACCTCAAAATATAGGTATGGAAAGAAAGTTCCTGAACATGATAAAGGGCATTTATGAAACCCCCCCCCCATGAACATCATACTGAATGGTGAAAGACTAAATGCTTTCCTTCTAAGATGTGGAAAAAGACAAGTATGCCTACTGACACTGCTCTTATTTAACTATAAATTAGAGTTACTTGCGTGAGCACTTAGGCAAAAAAAAAGAAAAATGGTATACAAATTAGTATGAAAGAAGTAAAACTTTCACTATTTGAAGATGTCATGGTCCTATACATAGAAAGACCTGAAAAATCTACAAAGCTTCTAGAGTTGATAAATGAGTTCAGCAAAGTTGGGGGAAGATATAAGAACAACACTCAAAAAGTATTAGCATTTCTGTACCATAATAATGAACAATCGGAGGAGGAAATCAAGAAAAATTCCATATAAAATAGCAAATAAAAGAAATAAATATTTAGAATTAAGCTTAACTAAGGATGTAAAGGATTTTTAAAAAGAAAACTACACAATATTGCTAAAGGAAATGAAGAAAGACCTAAACAATTGGAGAATATTCCATGTTCAAGGATTGGAAGATTAAATATAATAGAAAACTACACAACATTTTTAAAGGAAATGAAGGAAGACCTAAAAATTGCAGAATGTTCCATGTTCATGTTTTGGAAGACTAAATATATTAAGATACCTGTCATACCACAATTGATGCACAGATTCAATGCAATTCCAATAAAATACCCAACAGTATTTTTACTGAACTGCAAAAGCCAATTATCAAATTTATTTGAAAGAGAAAGGGGTCCCGAATAGACAAAAACCTCTTTAAATGTGAAAATGAAATTTGAGGAATCATGTCACCTGCTTAAAAACCTTCAGTGATGAAAATTGCATGTTATCAGTACAAGGATATACATACTGACTAATGGAACTGAATTGAGAGTTCTGATATAGACCCATTCATATTTGACCCAATGATGTTTGACAAGGCCACAAAGCCCACTCAACTGATACTGAATAGTCTCTTCAACAAATGGTGCTGGGATAACATGATATTGATGTCCAAAAGAATAAAAGAGGATCACCATCTCATGTCTTGTGCCAAATTTAACTCAAGATGGATCAAAGACATAAATATAAAAGCCAAGACCATAAAACTCCTAGAAATAATGTAGGAAAACATCTACAAGATCTTGTAGTAGGAAATGGTTTCATAAAATTAACAACAAAAGCACAAGAAATGAAAGAAAAAATACATGAATTGAACTTCCAAAAAATTAGAAATTTTTGTGATTCAAAGGAGATTGTCAAGAAGGTGAAATGTAGCCTACTGAAATGGAGAAAATATTTGGAAATGATGTATCTGATAAGGGCCTAATATTCATCATATATAAAGAAATCTTGCATCCCTAACATGAAAAGACAAACCACCCATTTAAAAAAAAGGAATGAGTTTTGAATAGACACTTTTCCAAAGAGTAAATACAAAGGACTAAAAAGAATATCAAAAGATCTTCAACATTACTAATAGGGAAATGTAAATCAAAACTACAATGAAATATCATCTTGCAACTATTTGACTGCTATTAAAAATAACAATACATGATAGGTGTGGAATGTTACTGCTATGAATATCTCTTTTTGTAAGGTTTTGAACTTTGAAACCATGATAAGGTATATATATCATGCTGAAATTAACTTATTCTCTCTTATAGTTTGAATATATATATTCAAATTATAGTCAACAAATGAGGAAGGAAATATAAAATCAAACATGAAGGGCACAAAAAAATTTTAACTTATTTCAAATGGATAACTTAACAATAATGGGAAAAAATTAGTGAGAATTGATTCAAGAAACTTTTGATCTAAGTACTTTGAGTATATACCATAGCAATAAAGAAAAATATTTATTAAATTAAAAAAATAACGACAGAAAACTACATGTGTTGGGTAGAAGATGGAGGAGTAGTAGCATTCATCCACAGTTGGTGGAATGTAGAATGGTGCATCCTCTAGTCAGTAAGCAAAATATAGATTTGCCATATTATCCAGCAATCCCACAACAAGGAATATACACAGAAGAATTTAAAGCAGGGATGCAAACAGGTAAATGCACACTAATGTTTATTGTGACATTTTACACAATTGCCAAATGTTGGAAGCAAGCCAATTGTCTATCAAGGGATGACTGCATAAACAAAATGTGGTATATGCACATGGTGAGATATTATTCAGCTGTAAAAAGGAAAGAAGTATTGACACAGGCAGCAACATGAATACTCTTGAAGACTTTATGTTGAGTGAAGTAAACCAGTTACTAAAAGACAAATCTTGCATGAGCTCACTGATATGACCTAAGGTTATTGAGCTGACTCAAAGGTAGGGTCAGGAAGTCCAGTTGCAAGGTGCTAGAAATGGTGTAGATAGTGGTAAGCTCCAAAAGGGTATAGAGAGTTGGAGTTACCAAACTCCAACCAACAGTGCATTTGGAAAAAGAACTTGAGCAAAAGAGGAAAAAGAAATAGGAATTTTTTTTTTGGCTAACAGATTTGAAAGTGAGTTGGGAAGTCATTCCAGAGGATTATGTGTATGCATGGCTCAGGCAGAGCTCACTAACTGTCACAGTACACAAAGCCTTAAATAGGGTTCCTCCTTAGAGCTCTAGATATATCTGGACATTTAGGCAAGGCACACAACCCCAAGAAATCAGCACACCATCTGTGGGACTTACCTTGATATATATGATAACATATCCCCAATGTAACAGATTTAGACTCATTTATAATTTCCCTACACATGATTCTTATATTTTTTTGATTTGATACCATAACGAGCACTTTACCCATTAAATATATGTCCCAGAAACTTAAGTCTTTGGTCTGCTCATATGCTGATTGAGCCCTGAATCTCAGCAGTGTTGCTACCAACACCTACTATCCAGTTTGTTGGGCTCACCAAGGACAACTCACAAAATGATGATGATGGGCAACCCCCATCCCCAAAAGCAAAGAGTATCTATAACTTCAAGCAAAACAGTGTGTTCCATATTCCTCATTAGATCTAAGCTCCCACTCAATTTGAAGCACAGCAGGCATTACCATTCCAAATCCTCAGGTTTGAGGAATGAACAAACATAAGAGGGTAGGAAACCATGGATCAAAGTTACAATTATTATTGTAGTAACATGAGTACTTTTAACATTGATATAAAGATAATGGTTACCAGAGGTTCTGAGGGGTGTGAGAGAGAAGAACAGGTGGAACACAGGGCATTCTTAGGGCATTGGAATTGTTATGCATGATATTGAAATGATGGGTACAGGCCATTATATATTTTGTGAAAACCTGTAAAATTGTCCAGGATAAAGTGTATACCATTTGTAAACTATAGATCAAGGTTAGTGATGCTTCAATATTTGTCCATTATTTCTAAAAATGTATCACACTAACATAGGATGGTATGAATAGGGCAAATTGTTTGAGTGTAGGGGGTGGGGTATATGGGACTCTCCTATATATTCAATGTAACTTTTCTCTAAGTTAAAATTCTTTAAAAACAGAGGTAAAAATGAAAACAAAAAGTAACAGTCTAATTATATAGCATACATATTTGATACTAACTTAACTCAATTGCATACAGGTGGAATTAAAAATATAATTTTTTTATTTTCATTTTTCTTTCTGCAATAGCTGCAAATTTGTGTGAATTACTGTTCAGTGCTGTAAAGAAAATGCAATATGACAATGACAAAGAAGATATTTCAATTATAAACTTTGGTTTTATCATTTGAACAGGAGTCATAGTATTGGGGATCTTTTTAAAAATATTTTTCAATTCATTTTTAAAAGATACATAGATTACATAAAATGTTACATAAAAAATATAAGGGATTCCAATATGCCCCACTCCACACACCTCCCACTTTCCCCCACATTAACAACTTCTTTCATTAGTGTGGTACATTCATTGCAATTGATAAACACATTCTGGAGCATTTCCTCTAAGCATGGATGATAGTTTACATTGTAGTTTACACTCTCTTCCACTCAATTATTTAGGTTATGGCAGGGTATATAATGGCCTCTATCTGTCACTGCAATGTCACTTATGTCAATTCCAAGTCTTGAAAATGCCCCCATATTGCAACTCTTTTTCCCTCTCACTGACTACAGTACCTCCAGTGTCCACTGTCTCCACATCAATGATATAATTTCTTCCATTGCTAAAATCACAAGTATGTAGTAGAATACCATTAATTTTTGCTTCCTGTCCCTGCAACCTTAAGCTCTGCTTGTCTGCAGGTTTTAGTCCCAAAAGGAGGAGTGCTGCCACCAGGGAACACAACAATGATTCCATTGAACTGGAAGTTAACACTGCCACCTGGCCACTTTGGGCTCCTCTTACCTGTGAATCAACAGGCAGAGAAGGGATTTACTGTAATGGCTGGGGTGATTGATCCTGACTATCAAAGGGAAATAGGACTACATCTACATAATGGGAGTAAAGAAGACTTTGCCTAGGATGCAGGAGATCCTCCAGGGCATCTCCTAGTACTGCCATGCCCTGGGATTAAAGTCAATGGATAATTGCAGGAAACCAATCCAAGTAGGACTAACAATGGCTCAGAATCTTCTGGAATGAAAGTTTGGGTCACCCCACAAGGCAAAGAACCATGGCCAGCTGAAGTGCTTGCTGAAGGTAACGGAACATGGAATGGGTAGTGGAAGAAGGTAGTGATAAATATGTACTTCGACCACGTGACCAGTTACATAAATGAGAACTGTAATAGCCATGATCCCTTCTTCCTTGTTTCATTATGAGTATGATCGTATCTGTACACCAAAGGAATTTCTTTTCTTCCCCAACCTTTTCCCCTATCATATGAAAAGTTGTATTAATTTCATGTCATAATATTTACGGATGTCAAGTTTAAGAGTGAATATTACCCACGGTCTTGTACCCTATTCTGTGGGGAATTAATGTGTTTCCAGTTGTACACAAGGGAGTTGAATATTGTTAGGTGGAAATATATAGGTATGCTTGTTTGCTATTATTTTTACTTAGAGAGTAAGTATGGTTGCCAAGTTGACAAGGGATGGACTGTGATGGTTAAGCTAATGTGTCAACTCAGCCAGGTAATTGTGTCAAGGTGTTTGGTCCAGCAAGCACTGGGCTAATTGTAATACAAGAGCATTTATGGACTTCAATCACCAGTGAGTTTACTGCATGGATGGCTGATTACATCTGCATCAATCAAGGTGATTGCATCAGCAATGGGTGATGCATTTATCCAATCAGTTGAATGCCTTAAAAGGAGAAGTGATTTCACCATTCAGAGAGAATTTCCCAGCTAATCTTTGGACAGCCAACTTCTTCCAGAAACTCATCAAGGACCTTTCATTGGACTTTCATCAGAGCCCCTGGGTTGCAGCCTGTCTTTGGAACCTGGACTTGTGCATCCCCATGGTCACATGAGAGACTCGTATAAAAATCTCATATTATTGACAGATGTCTACTGTTGATTCTGTTTCCTAGAGAACCCTGACTAATAAAATTGCCAAATTTGATTAATAGGAAAATGAAATTATAATGATAGGTTTAAACATAATAAATAAAATACATAATAATTTAGAGAAACTGAAGCTAAATTACAGTTAAAGAAATGAGGTATTTAAAAAGGAAAAATATTAAAAAATAATAAAAAAATAAAAAAGTTTTTTTTTTAATGTTTTGCCTTTCACCACTCTAATATCAGTTGTCCTGTATGTACATTGGCATTTTCTTGCATTTATTCCCCAGTGTCTTGCTTTCTTTTATATTGTCTTCAAAGAAGTTTGAGGTCTCAGTAAAGCTACATATGGTATAGAGGGGAGTCCCATATATCCAACATCCTCCAACTTTTCCCCCTTCCTTATTAATAATCTTTTTACATGTGGATGGTATATTTGTTACAACTGATGTATAAATATTGAAACATATCTACCAACCATAGTCAATGCTTTACATTATGGTTTACATTTTAGACCACACACTTTTATAATTTTTTAAGAAATTTAACATGGCCTTTATCTATGATTGCAAGATCATGCAGAACACTTCCATTGCCCCTTATATACCCCCTGTTCCATCTATTCTATTCCTCCCTGTCCCTCTCTTCAGGCCTATGGCAGCCACCAGGCTTCACCCTTGAAGGACAAGATTCATAGATACTTGTAACAATGCTGAGTGTTGGACACATTATTTTGTCCTCCCCTATTGGGAACTGCCCATGCTCTTAAGAGATACCCTCCCCTCCATTTGAGCACATACCAGACCTCCCCAGTATGGGAGTCAAACTCCTTCCCACCCATCATGTGGGTCTTCCCCCAAACTATAGACAAAATGATCACTTGCACATTCTTTAGAGGACTGTCCCAGGAATGTCCTTTCCCAAGTGCCCCCCAATTCACCACCCTAAACCAGTAACTCATCCTTTTCATATTGCCATAAGAGTTTTCTCAACAATGTAGTTTCACCCATGTAGCCACAAATCCGATGTTCACCAACCCTCCAAACAGTTCCATGGATCATCCAACCCATTGTCCCCAACCTACACCCCTGTCAAGCTTGCACCACCCAACCCAATAGTATCCCTACACGCCTGTCATATCTCTTCACTGCACAACTACTCATTTCTACCTTATCATAGTTTTCACCTCTATGGGCATTGGCCCACAAACCTTCTCCCATCCATTTTCCTGTAAACCTATTTTCCAGACTCTAGCTTCCTGACTCAGCTTGATTTGCTTAATTAATGTCAGAGAAGAATATGTAATATTTATTCTTCAATGCCAGGCTTGCTTCATTCAAATAAGGTCCTCAAGATTCATCCATGTTATCTCATGTGTTAGTACTGTATTCCTTCTTACAGCTAAGTAATATTCCATTGTATTTATATACCACATTTTTTTTACGCATTCATCTGTAGATGGGCATTTGCATTGACTCCAAC
Organism: Cabassous unicinctus; assembly: GCA_029593785.1. Lineage (NCBI taxonomy): Eukaryota > Metazoa > Chordata > Mammalia > Cingulata > Chlamyphoridae > Cabassous > Cabassous unicinctus. The sequence continues at coordinate 21,190 of JAQZBX010019640.1, read as the reverse complement.
TTTTGTCAATAGTGAATAATGCCACTATGAACATTTGCATATATTTGTTCGAGTCCTTGTTTTCAGCTCTTCTGGTTATATACCCAGGAATGGAATTGCTGGGTCATATGGCAGATCTATTTAGCTTTTTGAGAAACTCTCAAACTGCCCACCACAATGGCTGGACTATTCTACATTCCCATCAGCAGTGATTGAGTGTCCCCATTCCTCCACATCCTCTCCAAAACTTGTAGACCTCTGTTTTTCTAATGGCCACCCATCCAGTGGGTGTTAGATGGCATCTCATTATAGTTTTGATTTGCATTTCCCTAATAGCTAGTGATGTTGAGCATCTTTTCATATGCTTTTTAGCCATTAGTATTTCTTCTTTGGAGAAGTGTCTGTTCAAATCACTTGCCCACTTTTTGTTTGTTTGTGTTTGTTTTATAATATATATATTTTTTATTTTTTTAAATACATTTAGATTACATAAATACACACAAAAAAATATAGGGATTCCCATATGCCACACCTCCCACACCATCCTACATAAACATCCTTGATTACTGTGGCACATTCATTGCAATAATAAATGCATCTTGGGGCTTTGCCATTAAGCACGGACCAGAGTTCACATTGTAGTCTACACTCTCTCCCACACAGTTCTGCATGTTATGTGATGATATGAAATGACCTATATCTGTCATTGCATTGTCATTCAGGATGATTACCAAGTCCCAAAATGGCCCCGATATTACAACTTTTTTTACCCTCTCCCTGCATCCAGAGCCTCCAGTCATGACTGGCTCCACATTAATGTTGTAAATTCTTCTATTGCTAGAATCACAATATGTCTATGGTAGAATATCAATAATTCTAATTTAGTCCATAGTTCATTTCCCAACCCTGAGTATTCTTGGATGGTGATGCCCACTCCACCTCTAATAGAGAGTGGACTTTGATCCCAAGGTGCAGATGGAAGGGTCTATATTGCTTGCAGTTGCAGACTCACTCTGTTCCTTGAGATGGTCATTGCCCATCACCATCTCCTTGTTATTTTTCCTGGGTGAGTCTAATGAGCTGTAGAATAAATGTTGAAATTCTGCTTAGATTCTGGCCACAGCTGGCACATGAATAGCCCAAAGACTCGAGTCTCTTGGATGTACACTTATAAACTCCAGAACCAAATATAGCTTTAAATAGAAGGGACAGATGAGCCATGTGTAGGGAAGATAAAGTGAGTCCAACTCTATCACTCTCAAAAGCACAAGCTCCAAAGTAGGGCCCACTGTCAAGGCACCAAACTACGGAGCTATCTTCCCTGACCATAGAACTTGGGTGTCTCCAGAGCCCTTGGTGACCCCACTATTTGATGTAGTATCCACTTTGGCAGTCTATCCTGCTGAGATGTGCATAAGCATTACCTCTGGATTGGCCTCCCAACTCACTTTGAAGTTTCTTAGCCATACAAACTCATTTGTCTTTACCTTTCCCCCCTTTTATTTGAGGTCTTTTCCAAGTTGCATGCTTCTTAATAATCCTTCGGTGACAGGGAGTCTCATCCCCGGGAGTCATGGCCCATGCTGGTGGGAAGGTAATGCATTGATATGCTGAGTTTCACTTAGAGAGAGGCCACATTTGAGCAACAACGATGCTCTCAGGAGGCAATTTTTAGGCTACCCACAACAATAGGCTGTTTCAATTTCAAGACCAAAACCTCATAAGCATAGTCTTTAATATGAAGGGCCCATCAGTGAATCTTCCTCCTTCACCAGTCAGTGCCCCTGCACTTGAGGGACTGTTGCTGCTCCATTAGAGCACATGGCAGAGCTCTCTGGGATGGGAATTCAATATTCTCTTGGTTATTGTTTGAGTCTCCACTGACTTGACAATGCCCCACAAAAATTTGATCATTTTTATGTAGATGATATTTATGCCCAGGTGAACTTCCTCCCATGTATCCCCCATCACTGACACCCCACACCAATGATCCTCCCGGGACCCAGTTGTAACACTTCTGTGATCCAAACTTCTTCAAAAGTGAGGCAAATAAAATGGCCAAATACAATTAATAGGAAAATGAAATAATAATGATTAATTTATTTCTAAGAAATAAAATACATAAAAATTTAGAAAACTGAAAATAAAATAAAATTAAAAGATTGGGATATTAAAAAATAAGGAAAAATGTTTAAAAAATTTTTTTGACATTTTGCCTCTCATCACCACAATATCTGATGTCCTGTCTGTACAGTGGCATTTTCTTCCATTTATTCCCCAGTGTCTTACCATTTTTCATTCTATTTTCAAAGAATTTTAGGTCACAGTAAAGGCACCTACAGAATACAGGAGATTTTCATATTCCCAACATCCTCCCCTTTTCCCCATTCCTATATTAATACCTTTTTATTTGTGGATGGTACCTTTGTTATAACTGATATAAAAATAGTGGAACATAGCTACTAAACCTGGTCAATGGCTTACATTATGGTTTATATATTAGACCATACATTTTGGTAAATTTTCATGATATTTAACGTGGCCTGTGTCTATCATTGCAAGATCATATAGAACACTTCCATTGCCCATTAAATACCCCCTGTTTGATCTATTCTATTCCTCCCTCCCCTTTACCTCGGTGCCCGCAGTGACCCCCTGGCTTCACTCTTTGTATGACCATATTTATAGTTACATGCAACAACACTGAGGACTTGACACACTGGTTTGTCCTCCTTTTTTAGGAACTGCCCATGCTCTGGAGAAACTCCCACCTCTTTATTTGTGAACAAATTGGTATGGAACTTCCCGCTTATTATGTTCACCCACTGACACAACACATTATGACAAAATGATCACTCACAAACTCCCTAGAAGCCTGCTCCACATGCGCCCTGTCCTGAATATTCCCCCTTCCAACACCCTAAACCAGTAAACGTTCCTTGTCATATTGCCATAACAGCATTCCCAACTTTGTACATTCAACCAAAAATATGCAAATCTCCAGTGTTCACCTGGTCCCTCTCCCAACCCACTCTCCAGTTCCCTGGACCTTACAACCCACCCTCCCCAATCCACCCACCTGTCAAACCTACACCACCCAACCCAATGATATTAACACCCTTCTCTCATATCCCTTCAACAAGCAACTACACACTTTCATTTTATCATAGATTATGCCCATGTAGGTGTTGGCTCACAACCTTCCTCTCTTTTTATTTCCTGTAAACCTATCTTCCAGATAATAACTATCTGAGTCTGCTCAATATGCTTAATTCAAATCAGTGAGGTCATGTACTTTTCATTCTTCAATGCTTGGCTGCTTGCTTCACTCAACATAATGTCCTCAAGATTCATCCATGTTATCCGATGTGTTAGCACTGTATTCCTTCTTACAGCTGAGTAATATTCCATTGTATGTATGTACCACATTTTGTTTATACAATCATCTGTCCATGAGAATTTGGTTTGATTCCAACTATTGACAATAGTGAATAATGCTGCTATGAACATTTGTGTGCATATATCAGTTTGTTTCTTTGTTTTCAATTCTTCTGAGTATATATCCAGCAGCGGAATGCTGGATCATATGGCAATTCAATATTAAGTTTTTTGAGGAATGGCCAAACTCTCCTCCACAATGGGTGGGCCATTCTAAATTCCCACCTCATCAGTGGAAGAGGGTTCCCATTCCTCCACATCCTCTCCAACATTTATAGCCCTCTGTTTTTGTAATAGCCACCAGTCTAATGGGTGTAAGATGGTATCTCCTTGTAGCTTTGATTTGCATTTCCCTAATAGCAAGTGATGTTGAGCATCTTTACATGTGCTTTTTAGCCACTTATATTTCTTCCTTGGAGGAATTTCTTTTCAGGTCACTTGCCCATTTTTTAAATGGGTTTTTTGTCCTTTTATTTTTGAGGTGTAGGATTTCTTTATATATGCTAGATATTAGGTTCCTATCAGATATATAACTGTCAAATATTTCTCCCATTGGATAGGCTGCATTTTTACTTTCTTTATAACATCCTATGAGGTGCTAAAGTTTTTATCTATTTATATATTTTTTATCTTATTTATCTATTTTTTCTTTTGTTGATCATGCTTTGGGTGTGAAGATCATGAAACCATTTCCTATTACAAGGTCCTGTAGATGCTTCCCTACATTATCTTCCAAAGTCCTTATTGTCTTGGCTCTTATATTTAGATCTTTGCTCCATCTGGAGTTCATTTTTGTATAAGGTGTGGGATGGTGTTCCTCTATCATGCTTTTTGCTATATATATCCAGTTTTCCAAGCATCATTTGTTGAAGAGGCCCTTCTCTCCCAGTTGAGTGGGCTTGGTGGCCTTGTCAAATATCAGATGACGGTATATGTGAGGTTGTAAATCAGAACTCTCAATTCAATTCCATTGGTATGTCTATCCTTGTGTGAATACCATGCAGTTTTGACCACTGTAGTTTGTAGTATGTTTTAACTCAGGTAGTGTGATTTCTCTGATTTCATTTTCCTTTTTCAATATGTCTTTGGCTATTCAGGAACTCTTACCATTCCAAATAAATATTTTAGTTAGTTATTTAATTCATCAAATAATGCTGTGTTGATTTTTAATGTGATTGCATTAAATCTGTAGATTAGTTTGGGTAGGATAGACATCTTAATGATGTTTAGTCTTCTTATCCATGTACAGGGAATATTCTTCCATTTATTTAAGTCTTCTTTGATTTCCTTTTACAGTGTTGTGTAGTTTTCTGTATATAACTCCTTTAATTCTTCAGTTAAATTTTTTCCTTGATATATGATATTTGATTCTTTTAGTTACTATTGTAAATGGTATGTTTCTTGATATCCTCCTCGGATTGCTCATTATTGGTGTATAGAAATGCTATGGCTTTTTGAGCATTGATCTTATATCCTACACTTCACTAAACTCATTTATATGTTCTTGAAGTCTTGTTGTAGATTTCTCAGGGCTTTCTATGTATAGTGTCATGTTCTCTGCAAATAGTGAAATTTTTACTTCTTCCTTTCCAATTTGGATGCCTCTTATATCTTTTTATTGCCTCGGTGCTTGAGCAAGTACTTCTAACACAATGTTAAATAGAAGCAGTGATAGTGGGAATCCTTGTCTTGTTCCCGATCTTATAGGGAAAGCTTTAAGATTTCAACATTGTATATGATGTTAGCTGTGGTTTTTTCATATATACCCTTTAACATGTTCAGAAACTTTTTCTCTATTTCTAGCTTTTGCAGTGTTTTATCTGGAAAGGGTGTGTATTTTGTTGAATGCTTTTTCTGTATCTACACACATGATCATGTAATTTTTTTCTTTTGATTTGTTTATGTGGTGTATTACATTGATTGATTTTCTTGTGTTGAACTATCTTTCCATAGCTGGGATGAAACCCACTTGGTCATGGTGTATACTTTGTTTGATGTGTTGTTGAATGCGATTAGCAAGTGTTTTCTTGAGGATTTTAACATCTAGATTCATTAAAGTGATTGGTCTGTAATTTTCATTTCTTGTGGCATCTTTGTTTGACTTTGCTATTAGCGCAATGTTGGCATCATAGAATGAGTTATGCAATGTTCCTTCTACTTCTAATTTTTGGAAGAAATTAAGTAGGATTGGTGTTAGTTCCTTCCAAGATGTTTGGTAGAATTCACCCGTGAAGTGGTCTCATCCTGGGCTCTTCTTAGTTCGGAGGTTTTTGATGTCTGTGTCTATGTCTTTATTTGTGATTGGTGTGTTGATTTCATCAATTTCTTCTTTCATCAATGTAGGCTGCTCATGAGTTTCTAGGAATTTGTCCATTTTCTCTATATTACCATTCTTTTTGTTATAACATTTTTCAAAGTGTCCTCTTATGATGCTCTTTTTTTCTGTATTGTCAGTTGTAATATTCTCTTCATCATTTCTTATTTTGTGTATTTCCATCTTCTCTCTTTTTGCTTCATTAGTATGTCTAAGAGTTTGTCAATTTCATTGATCTTCTTGAAGAAAGTGTTTGGTTTTGTTTATTTTTTCTAGTGCTTTCTTATGATCTGTTTCTTTTTGCTCTGCTCTAATCTTTGTTATTTCCTGCTTTCTACTTCCTTTGGGGTTAGTTTGTTTTTGTTTTTCCAATTCATCCATTTGTGCAATTATATCTTTGAATTAATTCTTTCTTCTTTTTTGATTTATGCATTTAAGGCTATGATTTTCCCTTTTAGTACAGTTTGGCTGTATCCCATAGGTTTTGAAATGTTGTGTCATCATTTTCATTCATTTTAAGGTAGTTATTGATTTCTTTTGAGATTTCCTCCTCGACCCACTGTTTGTCTAAGAGTGTGTTGTTTATCATCCAAATCTTTGTGCCCAGTCTGGTTCTCTGGCCCTTACTGATTTACAATTTCATATCATTTTGGTCACAGAATTTACTTTGTATAATCTCAATCATTCTGAATTCATTGAGATTTTTTCTGTGGCCTATCATGTGGTCTGTCTTGGAGTATGATCCATATGCATTCAAGAAGAACTATAACCCATTTTATTTGGGTGTAGTGTTCTATATTTGTTTATTATATATAGATCCTCTAATGTATTTAGTGAAGTCTTTGTTACTTTATTGATTCTTTCTTGAGATGTTCTGTCTAATGGTGATAATGGTGCATTGAATTCCCCCAGTATAATTGTAGAGACATCTACTTCTCCACTTAGTTTTTCCAGTGTTTGCCACATGTTTTTGATAGATGCATAAATGTTTATGATTGTTCTTTCTTCTGGAAAGATTGGCCCTTTCACTAATATATAGCGTCCATCTTTTTCTATTTCAATAGTTTTGCATTTAAAGTCTATTTTGTCCCATATTAATATAGCTAATGCCGCCCACTTTTCATTAATGTTTCCTTGTAAGATTGTTTTCCAGCCATTCACTTTCAACCTCCATGAATTCCTGGTTCTAAGGTTGGTTTCTTGTAGACAACATACAGATGGGTCAGATTTTCTTATCCATTCTGCCAATCTATATCTTGGATTGGTGAGTTTAATCAATTAACATTCATTGTTATTACTCTCAAGGAATAACTTACATGAGCCATAGTTTCTTAGGGTTTATGTACGTCATATGTTCTTTTTATTTCTCTTTATGTCTTTTTAGTTGTTTTTACACTCTCCTTCCTTGTCTATCCTTTTCTTTTCCTTTCAATCTGCTGAACTCCCTTTAGTATTTCTTGAAGGGCAGATTCCTTATTGGCATACTCTCTTAATTTCTGTTTATCTGTGAATATTTTGAATTCTCCATCATTTTTGAATATCAGCTTTGCTGGATAGAGATTTCTTGCCTGAAAGATTTTTTCTTTTAGTACCTTAACTCTGTCATACCATTGCCTTCTAACCATCCATTTTTTCAGATGAGAAATCAGCATTTAATCTTGTTTAGCTCCCTTGTATGTGATGTTTCTCTTTTCTCTTGCTGCTTTCATAATTTCCTCTTTGTCTTCAGCTTTGGACAGTTTGATGAGTTTACGTCTTGGAGTAGTTGTGTTGCGATTTTTACTGTTTGGAGTGCTTTGCATCCTGAACTTGTACATCCATCTCCTTCAATATAGTTGGGAAGTTTTCAGCCATTTTTTACTTCAAAACTCTTTCTGTCCCCTTTCCCTTCTCTTCTCCCTCTGAGATACCTACAGTGTGTGTGTTTATGCATTTTGTGTTATCATTCAAAGTTTTAAGTCCTTGCTGGATTTTTTCTCTCTTTTTATGTATCTGTTCTACTGGCTGTTTGATTTCAGATGTACTATCTTCCACATGACTAATTCTTTCCTCCACCTGTTCAAACTTACTCTTATGTGCTTCCAGTGTCTTTTTGATTATTTGTATTGTGCCATTGAACACTATCATATTTGTTATCTTTTTATGTATTGTTTACAATATCTTCAGAATGTTCTCCCAGTGTCTTCTTAATAGTAATTAAAAAGTGGTTTACCAACAAGAAAATGGGAAACCAAATTGAGAAAAATATATAGACTGAAATAAAAGGCCTCTATGATGAGAAGAGAGTGAAAGAGAAAAGAAAATACAAAAGAGAAAATGTTAATAAAAGAAGGAAAACTGGATAGAGGTAGAAGTAAAAATCAGAAAAGTTGAGGACTAAACAAAGAGAGGTGGAATGTAAGAACAGCAACAGAAAGCAGAATGTAGAATGATGAGGGAAGGAAAAGAGACAGTGTTGGTATACAAAATCTTTATACACATTAAAGGGGAAATGAAGGAAGAAGAAATGCAGTAACCAAGAATCAAGCCAGCAGCACCTTGAGGTATTTACCTCTTTGTCAGGCTCCCTCCGCATCAATGCTCTGAAGCCTCCTACTTTGTGGATTCCCAAAAGAGTTTACTCAGACAGTATCTTGCCCACACTCATCTATTTTTTTGTGAGACATCTGTTTATGTTCCTAAGAAAGAAAAAAATTACAGCCAGAGAAAAGGAAAGAGATAAGAAGACAAGAAGAATAATAGTAATGGTAATAGTAAAAGGCAGGAGAGCAAACATATAGGATCCAGGAAATTGAAAAATTAACACAAGTAAGAAGCACAAAGAAATATGATTAAGAAAGTGGAATAGAAACAATGAAACATGAAACAGAATAGAGAAAAAATATAAAATGAATTAAATTATTAGAAAGGTGAGAAAAGAGGAAAAGAAAACAGAGGGAGAAATAAAAACAAGAAAAATTGGAGACCTTATAAAAGAGATGGAATGAAAGAAAAATGGAAAACAAAAGATATAATAAAGAAGGAGTGAAAAGAAATAGCTAGGTAGAATAGATTAGTACCCAAAAGAATTAAAGAGATAAAAAGAAAAATAAACAATCAGAGAAAGAAAGGGAGGGTATACAAAACAAGGAAGAAACAAGATGGCAGCAACCCGTTTTTTAAAAAAGAGGGACATAAGAAAATATAATAAACATGGAAAAACAGCCTTTTTTCTAATACCCCTAAGGATCTTTTCAGGCTGCTGGTGTTACTCAATCACTCACCCTGCAGCCTGCCCTCTGCAGGTTTTGAACTGGGTTTTAGTGAGTAAAGTAAGGTAAATGAAAGAAAATGACCTTTTTTTTTAAAGAAAGATCAAAGAAAAGCTATTACAAAGAAAATGCCTATATGTTCCCTGTCATAAAGTTTCAGCTGAATGCCTGATAACTTGGTGGATCTCTTCTCAAAGAATAGCCAGAAATCAAACCAGGGACCTCCTATATGCTAGACAGGAATTCTTCAACTGAGCTATTCAGAGTCCTTGGGCTAATTAACCTTTCAGAAGGCTATCTACCCCTTTTCCCTCAGGGAGGTTAGATCACCTGCCATCAGCTGGAGTGCTAATGATCACTGCAGGTCTCTGCCTCTTCATCGATGTAATTCCTCTCTTTATCTAGATGGCTGGGCATGACATCCAGCTAAAAGTGATCACCCTCCCCTCTCCCTGTCGAGTCGGGGTCCCTTCTGATATTCAAGGGGGCCCAACTGGCTAAACTTGCAGCAAAAACATCATTCTCCACTCTCCCAGACCCTTCTTCTTCTCAGGGAATCTGACATAAAACTCCCTTTTGGAGAGGGGGGATAGAGCCTCCACCTAGTCTGTCTTCCCTGAGGGCCAGGTATGTATGCCCCTTCCAGCCACTGAGATAACCAACCTTCAATTATTGCTGGCTTCCTTATCTGTTCAGTACCCTCCTAGATGACTCAGAGCACCTTCCTGTGGAGGCAGACATCTGCTCTACACTCAGCTAAAATTCACAAGGCGTTTTACCCTTGCTTAATAGCTCAGGGAGGGGAGGGGAGCTCTTCCCAGCAGCTGGGAGGTTTAATAACTCACAATTACTTGTTTTAGTTTCCTCGTTTTTCTGACCCTCACTCTTCTTTGAGTTAGTAAGCAGTGTCCTGGTGTGATGTGCCCCAAAGCAGTTCTCCATGGCTGCCTCTGGCTTTTTTGCTGTTGTTTTAGTGAGAGCTAAGACTTATATGTTTAACCTATCAGCCATGTTCCCACAATCTCCAATTGTCCATTTTTTAACATGGGTTGTTTGTCATTTTATTTTTCAGAAATAGGATTTCTTTATATATACTAGATATTGGGCTCCTCCCAGGTATATGGTAGGCTGTCTTTTCACTTTCTTGACAAAATCTTTTGAGGTGCAAAAGGTATTAACTTTGAGAAGTTCCCAGGTGTCTATTCTTTTGCTGCTCATGCTTTGAGTGTTATCTTCCAAGATATTTATCATCTTGGCTCTTATGTTTAGATCTTTGATCCATCTTGAATTGATTTTTGTATAAGGTGTAAGATGGCATTCCTCTCTCATTCTTTTGGATATGGATATCCAGTTCTCCAAGCACCAATTGTTGAAGAGGCCATTCTCTCCCAGGTGAGTGGGCTTGGTGGCCTTGTCAAATATCAGATGACTGTATTTATGAGGTGCTATATCAGAAGACTCAATTCACTTCCATTGGTCAGCATGTCTATCCTTGTGCCAATACCATGCAGCTTTGAACACTGTAGCTTTCTAGTTTGTTTTACAGTCAGGTAGTGTGATTCCTCTGGTTTCATTTTTCCTTTTCAATATGTCTTTGGCTATTTGTGGCCTCTTACCCTTCCAAACAAACTTCATAGTTATCCTTTCCAATTCATTTAAAAAGGCTGTGTTTATTTTTATTGGTATTGCATTAAATCTGTATATTAGTTTAGGTATGCTAAACATTTTAATGATATTAATTTTCCTGCCCATGAATAGGAAATATTCTTCCTTTTATTTAGTCTTCTTTGATTTCCATTAACAGTGCTGTGTAGTTTTCTGTATATAAGTCATTTACATCTTTAGTTAAATTTATTCCTAGGTATTTGATTTTTTTTAGTTTCTATTGTAAATGGTGTTTTTTCTTGATTTCCTCCTTAGATTGCTCATTATTGGTGTACAGATATGTTACTGATATTTGAGCATTGATCTTATAACCTGTGACTTTACTGAACTCATTTATAAGTTCTAGAAACTTTGTTGTAGATTTCTCAGGGCTTTCTATGTATAAGATAATGTCATCTGTAAATAGAGAAATTTATATGTCTTCCTTTCCAATTTGTATGCATTCTTTTCCTTTTTCTTGCCTCAGTGCTCAAGTAAGTACTTCGAACACAGTGTTAAATAAGAGTGTTGATAGTGGGCCTGCTTGTCTTGTTCCCAATCTCAGAGGGAAGGCTTTTAGGATTTCACCACTGAAGATGATGTTAGCTGTGGGTTTTTCATATATGCCATTTATCATGTTCAGAAAGTTTCCTTCTATTCCTATCATTTGCAGTGTTTTATCAGAAAAAAGTTGCTGTATTTTCTTGAATGCCTTTTCTTTGTCTACAGAGATGTTCATGTGATATTTTTCTTTCCATCTATTTATGTGGTGTATTACATTGATTGGTTTTCTTATGTTGAACCATCCTTGCATACCTGGGATGAAACCTTCTTGGTCATGCTGTATAATTTATTTCATTTGTTATTAAATGTGATTAGCAAGTATTTTGTTGAGGATTTCAGCATCTAGGTTCATTACAGAAAGTGGTCTGTAATTTTCCTTTCCTGTGACATCTTTGTCTCACTTTGGTATTCGGGTAACATTGGCATCACAGAATGAGCTTTGTATTTTTCCTTCTACTTCTGTTTTTTGGAAGAGATTAAATAGCTTTGATGTTAGTTCTTTCTCTGATGTTTGGTAGAATTCACCTGTGAAGCTGTCTGGTCCTTGCGACTTCTTAGTTGGGAGGTTTTTGATTACTGATTCTTTCTCTTTGCTTGTGATTTTTCTTTTGAGTTCATCAATTTCTTCTTTCATCAATGTGGGCTGCTTGTGTTTTTCTAGGAATTTGTCCATTTCCTCTAAATTATGCTTTTTGTTCACATATAATTTTTCAAAGTGTCCTGTTTTGATACTCCTTATATCTGTGGTCATTGGTGATATCCTCTACTTCATTTCTGATTTTGTGTATTTGCATCTTTGCTTTTTTTTTCTTTATTAGTCTAGATAAGGGTTTGTCAATTTTATTGATCATCTCGAAGAACCACCTTAGGTTTTGTTTATTTTTTCCAATGCTTTCTATCTCATTTAGTTCTGCTCTAATCTTTGTTATTTCCTTCTTTCTACTTCCTTCGGGGTTAGTTTGCTATTTTTCTAATTCCTCCCTGTATGCAATTAGGTCTTCGATTTTAGCTCTTTCCTCTTTTATAATACATATGCATTTATTGCTCAGAATTTCCCTATCAGTACAGATTTTGTAACATCCCATTGATTTTGATATGTTGTGTTGTCAATCTCATTCATTTCAAGGTAGTAACTGATTTCTTTTTAAATATTCTCCTTCACCCACTCTTTGTCGAAGATTGTATTGTGTAACTTCCATATCATCATGAATAAACTGGTTCTCTGGCCCTTACTGACTTCCAGCTTCATTCAAGTGTGGTCAGAGAAATTACTTTGTATAATTTCACTCTTTCTGAGTTCATTGCAAATTTTTCTGTGGCCTAGCACGTGGTATATATTGAAGATTTAACCATGTGCACTTCAGAAGAGAGTATATCCCCCTGTATTTGGGTGTCGTGTTCTGTATATTTCTATTAGGTCCAGATCCTCTAATGTATTATTCAGAGTCTTTATTTCTTTTTTGATTTTTCTGAAATGTTCTGTCTAATGGTGTTAACAGTGTATTAAAATACCCCAGTTTAATTGTAGAGGCATCTTTTTCTCCACCTAGTTTTCCCAGTGTTTGCCTCATGTATTTTGAGGTGCCCTGGTTATGTGCATAAAGGTGTATGATTGTTGTTTCTCCTTGAAAGATTACCCCTTTTACTAATATATAGTTTCCATCTTTGTCTCTTACAATAGTTTTGCATTTTAGTCTATTTTGTCCGATATTAGTATAACTAATCCTTCCCTTTTTTGGTTATTGTTTTCTTGTAAGATTGTTTTCCATCCACTAACTCTCAGCCTCCATGAATCCCTGGTTTTAAGATGGGTTTCTTGTAGACAATATGTCTTTTTAGTTGTTCTTTCACTCTCCTCCAACTCTTGCTCCTGTTTTATCCTTTTAACTTGCAGAACCCCCTCTCATGTTTCTTATTGGCATACTCTCCCAATATATATTTATCTGTGAATATTTTGAGCTCACCATGTCTTTTAAATGCCAGCTTTCCTGGATAGAGAATTCTTGGCTGGAGGTTTTTTGTTTTGTTTTGTTTTGTTTTTGTATATGAACTATGTCATTACACTGCCTTCCTCCCTCCATGCTTTCAGATGAGAAATCAACACCTAATCTTATTGAGCTTCCCTTGTATGTCATGGTTCTCTTTTCTCTTGCTGCCTTCAGTACTTTTTCATTGTCTTGAGCATTGGACAGTTTCCCAAGTATATGTCTTGGGGTAGGTATGTCGGGATTTATACTGTTTGGGGTGTGCTGAACATCCTAGACATGTACATCCATCTCCCTCAGTAAGAATGGGAAGTTTTCAGCCATCATTTTTCCAACACTCTTTCTGTCCCCTTTACCTTCTCTCCTCCCTTTGGGAAGCCTATAATGTGCATGTTTGTGTGTTTTGTGTTGTCACTCAAATCTCTAAGTCCCTGTTGGATTTTTTAAATCTTTGTATCTATCAGTTCTATTATTTGATTTCAGATGTACTGTCTTCCACATCACTAATTCTTTCCTCTGCTTGTTCAAATCTGCTCATATATGTTTCCAGTGTTTTTTCGATTTCTTAGGTTGTGCCATTGATCACCATCATATCTGTTATCTTTTTATGTATGTTTACAATTTTTTCAGTATTTCTCCCAGTGTCTTCTTAATATCCTTAATCTCTTCCTTCACTTCATTAAGTTGGTCCATATTTGTTTGGAGAGCTTTAATTGTTCGATGTTCTTCATCCCTTGCTGGTTTTTAGTTTGTTCATTGGACTGAAGTTTAGTTTGTTCATTGGACTGAGCCATGTCTTCCTGTTTGTAAATATGATTTGTAATTTTTTTTTGCTCTCTCATCATCTTCTTATCTTGTTGGGTTTATTCAATTGATTAGCTTCTCTCTCTACTCTAGAGATTTATTTAGCTACTGTTTTGTGTCATGTTAAGTTTTGTCTTTGATACTTTGTTCTTCATGTCCTATTTCCTTGCTCTTTTCTATGTTCCCTTGAAGGAAAAAGATTAGACTAGAGAAAGTGAGAGGTAAGAAGAAAAAAAAAAGATATTTGTAATAATAGTACAAGTTAGAAGAGAGACCATATACAATGTAGGAAAATGAATATTTAACTAATGTAAGCAGAAGTAGAGTAATAGGAATAAAAATGTGAACTACTTAAAATGAAATGGGCAACAAAATAGAGAAAAATATATAGAATGAATTGAAAGGTCAGAATGATGAGGAAAGAGGGAAAGAGAAAAGAAAGGCCAAAAAAAGTTAATAAAAGAGAGAAAACAGAATAGATGAGATAGAAATAGGAACCAGATGAGATTGGGTGTGTTCAAGGTGGTATGGACATAGACTGGGGGGAGGGTTGGGAAAGGGACCAGGGGAACACGGGGGATTTCTGGGTATGAGGTTGAAAGTACAGAGGTAAGAATGCTTTTATGGGAATATGACAAGGAAGGGTCACTGGTTTAGGGTTGTGGTTGGGGGAAATTTGGGACAGGGTGCACCTGGAGCAGGCTTCTAAGGAGTGTGTGAGTGTTCATTCTGTCATAATATGTTGCATCACTGGTTGGAGACACACATAGTGAGTGGGAAGGAGTTGGATTCACATCTTTGGGAGGAATGATTTGTTCAGAAATAGACAGGTGAGAGTCTCTCAAGAGCAAGGGCAGTTCCTAATAAGGGAGGACAAACCAGTGTGTCAAGACCTCTATCTGCATGTAACTATGAATCTTGTCATCCATTGAGTCAAGCCAGGGGGCCAGCATGGGCCCTGGGGGGATGGGGTGAGAGGAATAGAATAAATCAAACAGGAGTTATTTAGTGGTCAGTGAAAATGTTCTTCAATATCATACAGTGATGGACACAAGACAGGGTAAATCTCATAAAAATTTATAAAAGTGTACGGTCTAAAATGTAAACCATAGTGTAAATCATTGACAATGTTTAGTAGCTATGTTTCACTATTTGTACATCAGTTATAACAATGCTACCATCCACATATAAAAAGGTATTACTATGGGGGGGGGGAGGAATGGGGAGGATGTTGGGTATATGAGAGTCTCCTGTATTCTGTGAGTGACTTTGCTGTGACCTAAAACTTCTTTGAAAACAAAATGAAAAATAGTGAGACACTGCGGAATGAGAGGGGGAAGGTGCTATGATGAAAGGCTAAATATCAATTTTTTTTTATTTTTCATTTTTTAATATCCCAATCTTTTAATTTTATTTTATTTTTAGTTTTTTAAAAATTTTATGTATTTTATCTCTTACATTTAAACAGCTCATTATTATTTCATTTTCACATTAATTTTATTCAGCTATTGTAATGGCTTCATCTTTGAAGAAGCTTTGGATCACAGAAAGGTTATAACTGGGGTGGGGAATGATCATTGATATGGGGTGTCAGGGATGGGGGATGCATGGGAGGAAGTTCACCTACATAAATATAAGGTATGTATGAAAATGTTGAAATGTTCATGGGACATTGTCACAGTGGATGGAGAATCACTCAATAAATGACATAATGCTGAATTCCCATCCTGGAGAACGCTGCCACATTCTCTAAGGAAGCAGCAACAGGCCCCCAAGTGCAGAGGCAGTGACTGGCAAGGAAGGATGATCCACCAATGTGCCCTTTATATTGATGACTAGCCTTATGAGTCTTTGCTCTTGAAATTGAAATTTAGCCTATTGTTATGGGATGCCTAAGGGTTGCCTCCTCAAAGCCTCCTAGTTGCTCAAATGTGGCCTGTCTCTAAGCCAAACTCAGCATATGGATGCATTACCTTCCTCCCAGCATGGGACATGACTCCTAGGGTAAGCCTCCCTGGCAATGAGGGATTACTGCCAAATGTCAACTGGCAATGTGACTGGAAAAATACCTTGAATAAAAGGGGGAAAAGGTAAAGATAAATGAGTTTATATGGCTAAGAGACTTCAAAATGAGTCTGGAGGTCATCCAAGAGGTAACACATACACACATCTTAATACGATCTCATAGAATTCCCAAGTGGATATCACCCCAAATAATGGGGCTCCTGAGTACTCTAGAGACACCCAGGTCCCATGTCAGGACAGATAGCTCCAAAGTTTGTTGCCTTGCCAGTGGGCCTTACTTTGGAGTTTGTGCTTCTGAGAGTGACAGGACTCAAATATGTCTTCCCTGCACATGGTTCATCTGTCCCATCTATTCAAACCTATATTTGGTGCTGGATTTTGTAGGATTACATCCAGATATGTGAGTTTTTGTACTGTCCATGTTCCAACAGGAACCAGAACCTCAGTGGAGCTGCAACTCCTACTTTACAGCTCATTGGACTCACCCAGCAAAACTGGTGCAGATGTGATGATGGGCAATGGCCATCCCAAAGAATTGAGAGAGCCTGCAGCTGCATTCAGGATAATCCCAAACATCTTCCCCATAAGATATAAGCTCCCTCTCAATTGGAGGTGGAGTGGATATCATCATCCCATACTCCTTAGGATGGGGGAAAAAATTTATGGACTAGAGTGGACTTACTGGTATTCTACTATAGACATATTGTGATTCAAGCAATGGGAGAAATTACAATGTTGAGGTGGATCCAGTGTCCACTGGATGCTCTGGGAGCAGGAAGAGGGAAAAGCAGTTGTAATACAGGGGCTTTTCTGGGTCTTGGGAATTGTCCTGAGTGACATTGCAATGACAGATATAGGCCATCATATCATCATATAACATACTGAACTGTGTGGGAGAGTGTGTCATCTACAATATGAACTATGGCCTATGCTTAATGGCAAAGCTCCAGGATGTGTTTATTAATTGCAATTAATGTGCCACACTAATGAAGGATGTTTATGTGGGAGGTTGTGGGAGGTGTGGAAGCTGAGGCATATGGGATTTCCATATTTTTATGTACCATTTATGTAATCTAAGTATTTTTTTAAGTAAAAATTTAAAGAAAAGAAAAAAGAAATAGGAACCAGAAAAGTTGAGGATGAAAGAAAGATAGGTGGATTGTAAGAAGAACAACAGAATGCAGATGATAGAAAAATGAAGGAAGGAAAATAGTTAACTTGGTAGACAATATCAGTATACACAGAAAAGGTGAAATCAAGGAAGAGGAAGCACATCAAACAAGAAACAAGCCAGAAGCACTTAATTTTTTTAAAAGAGAGGTCAGAAGAAAGAGGAAAGACAAACAAGAAAAACAAATAAACAAACACACACCAGCAAGCAAGCAAACAAAATCTAAGAGAGAAGAGCGTTCCCTCTTAGGCCCTTGTGGAGTTTCTCAGGCTGCTGGTCTCATCAATCAATTGCCCTGCAGCCTTCTCTCTGCAATGTTTGAAGCAGGTTTTATCAAGTAAACAAATTTCAAAAATTTTAAAAATACTGTTTTGTTTTGTTTTTGGAAAAATAAGGGACCAAAGAGAAGCTGATAAAAAAATAATATCAATATTTTCCCTCTCCATTATCATATATGTAATTTCCAAATATTTTCAAATATTGTGTCAGATGTAATTTTACTTTCATGATAAATTCTTTGATGCACAAAAGTTTTAAAATTTCATGAGTTCCAATTTATTCTAATTTTTCTTTTTCTTTCTTGTGCTTTAGATGTAAAGTCTAAAAGACTTTGCTTAACTCAAGATAATTAAAACGCTTCCTTACATTTTCTTCTAAATGTTTAGTAGCTCCAGCACTTAAACCAAGATCTTTATTCCATATTGAGCTGATTTTTTATATGGTGTGAGGTAAAGGTCACCTTCATTCTTTTCCATATAGAAGTCCAGTTTTCCAACACCATTTATTGGAAAGACTATTTATTTTTTCCCAACTGAGTGGTCTTTGATACCTTGTTAAAAATCTGTTGGCCATAAATGTGAGAGTTGATTTCTGAGCTCTCAGTTTGATTCCATTGGTTTATGTGTCTGTTCTTGTGACTGTGTGCTGCTGTTTTGATTATTTTGATTTGCAATAAGTTTTAAGATCAGGAAGAGTGAGTCTTTCAATTTAGTTCTTTTTTTCAAGATGGTTTTGGCCTTTCTATTTCTGCAAAAAATTTGTTGGAATTTTGATTGGAATTGCATTGAATTTGTCTATCGCTTTGGGTAAAATTGACATCTTAAAAATGTTTAGTCTTCCAATCCCTGAACACAAAATAACCTTCCATTTATTTAGTTCTTTAAATTCTTTTAACAATGTTTTCTAGTTTTCTGTGCACAAGTCTAACTTTTACATCTTTGATAAGAATTTTTCTTAGATATGTCATTCTTTTAGTTATTATTGTAAATTGAACTTTTGCCCTGATTTATTTTTTATTGTTCCTTACTAGTTTATAGAAATTACTGACTTTAGGGTGTTAATTTTGCATCCAATCACTTTGCTGAATTCATTAATTAGCTCCAGGAGCTTTGTTGTAGATTTTTCAAGATTTTATGTGTATAGGATCATGCAATCTTCAAATAGGAAAGTTTTACTCCTTCTTTTCCAGTTTGGATGTGTTTTATTTATTTAATTTTTTTCTTGCTTGATTGCTCTAGCTAGATCCTCTAATACTATATTGATGAACAGTGGCATCCTTTTCTTGCTCCTGATGTCAGTGGGAAAGTTTTCAGTCTTTCAACATTGAGTACATAATAATAGCTGTTGATTTTTCATATATGACCTTTATCATGATGAGTGTCCTTCAATTCTTATCTTTCAGAGCATTTTTATCAATAATAATGCTGTGTTTTGTCAAATGATTTTTCTGCATTAATGAAGATGATTTTGTGATTTTTCATCCTCCATTTACTAATGTTACTTATTACAGTGATTGATTTGTTTTCCTGTTGAATCATTCTTGCATCCCTGGGATAAAACTAACTTGATTTGAATGAATAGATCCCTAATGTGTTTTTGGATATGATTAGTGAGTTTTTCTTTGAGGAATTTTCATCTGTATTCATTAGGGAATTGGATCTGTAATTTTCTTTTTTCATAATATATTTATTTGACTTTGGTATTAGGTTGATGTTGGCTTAACAGAATGGGTTTGGTAGAGTTCCCTCCTGTTCAATTTTTTAGTAGATTTTGAGTAAGTATTAAATCTTCATTGAATGCTTTGAATAATTAACCTGTGAAGACACCGGTTCCGGAGCTTTTCATTTTGGGTGGTTTTTGATGATTGGTTCAATCACTATTTGTGACTGGTTTGTTGAAGTTTACTATTGTTTTTTTGAGGCAAGTGCAGATTTATTGAATGTTCCTAGGGATTTCTCCATTTCATCTATACTGCTTAGTTTGTGGGCACACAGTAATTCTTATTATCCTCTTTTGATCTCTTTTTATTTCTGTGGGGTCAGGGGTAATATCCCCATTTTCATTTCTGATTTTATTTGCATCTCCTTTCTTATTTTCTTGGTCAGTGTTGCTGTTTGAAATTCTTTTATGAATCCCATAGATTTTAAAATGTTGTCTTCTAATTTTTCATTCATCTCATGATGTTTACTGATTTCTATTGCAATTTCTTCTTTGATCCACGGAATATTTAAGCATGTGTTGTTTAATCTCCATATATTTGTGATGTTTGGATTGTTCTACCTTTAAATTTCAGCTTCATTCCATTATGATGAGAGAAATTACTTTGTATAATTTCAATCTTTTAAAATGTATTGAAATCTGCTTTGTGATCCAACATAAGGTCTATGATGGAATAAGACCCATGAGCCCTTGAGAAGAATATTTAACCTGCTGTTTCAGAATGCAATGTTCTGTATATGTCTATTAGCTTTAGTTCATTATTGCATTACAATAACTCTCTCTTTCTTTATTGATTCTCTGCCCAGATAATCCATCCCATAATGAGAATTGTGCATTGAAGTTTCCAGTTGTAGAAAATATATTTCTCCCATCAGATTTGCCAGAGTTTGATCATGTATTTTGGGTCATTTGTTCAGGCACATATAGGTTTATGATTGCTATTTCTTCCTGGTAAATTGCCCCTTTTATAAATATATAATGTCTCTCCATGTTTTTAATAACATCTTTGCTTATATAATCTATTTCATCTTACCTAAGTATAACTACACCAGCTTTTTAAAAAATGCATGTGTGGAATATCTCTTTCCATCCTTTCAGTTTCAATTTATTTGTATCCTTGTTTCTAAGTTGAGTCTCTTGTGAACAACATATAGATGGGTCATATTCTCTTATCCATTCCACTCGTCCATGTCTTTTGATTGGGGAGTTTAATTCATTAAAATTCAATGTTAGTACTGTAAAGGAAAATTTTAATTCACCCATTTTGACCTTTGGGTGTGTTATCTGTCCCATCTTATTTTCACCAGTCTTTTTACAGTCTTAATTGCTTTTCTTGATATAATCTTCATTTCTAGAGTCTGTCCCAACTTTCTCTCTCCTGTCTTTTCTTTTCATGCTGTAACACTCCTTTGAGTATCTCCTGCAAAGATGGTCTCTTGCTGGAAAAACTCTCTCAATTTCAGTTTATCTGTTAATATGCTATACTCACCCTCATTTTTGAAAAATAGTCTCACTGGATATACAATTATTGGTTGCAGTTTTCTCTTTCAGTATTTTAAATATATAATGCAACTGACTTCTTGCCTCCATGGTTTCTGATTAGAAATCAGAATTTAATCTTTTTGGGTATCACTTGTATGTTGTGAATTGGTTTTGTCTTGCTGCTCTCAGGATTCTCTACCTATTATTTGACATTCTCATTTTTATGTGTCTTGGACTAGGGCTACTTGGATTTATTCAGACTTGAATATGATGTGCTTTTTGGACACAGATTTCCATGTCTTTCAATAAGGTTGGGGACTTTTTGACAGGTATTTACTCAAATATTCCTTCCACCCTTTTTCCCTTCTCTTCTCCTGGAACAACATGACATACATGTTTGTATGTATATCTTGCTGACTATAGTTCCCTGAAAGCCAGTTCAATTTTTTCCATTCTTCAGCTCTTCTTTTGTGGGTTTGCTTTTAGAAGCCCTTACTCCAATCTCACTGACCCTTTCTTCTGCCTCTTCAAATCA
>JAQZBX010019639.1:18811-33849 GCA_029593785.1 Cabassous unicinctus | reverse complement strand
CAGGGCCCTCCCCCACCACCCAGGGCTGCTGAGCCAGGGCCCTCCCCCTGCCCCCCAGGCTGCTGAGCCCAGGGTTCCTGACACCTGCTGGGTATCCTGGTTGTTTGGAATGTGAGCAATCAGGAATCTATGTACCTTCCCAAAATTATTGATTTAGAAGATTACTGATGAAGAAATAAATTTAAAGGCAGTGCTGACAAAAGAAAAGCCCAAAGCCATGGATGCGAAGATGTACGAGGGATGATATTTACTCCAGCACCTGGGTGGAAAATCACCTGAAAGTGCCGACACATGAGCTGAAGTGAAACCCAGCGAAGGCATCTGGTGAAAGGCCAAACCCAGGAGCAGAGACAGTCAGGGTGAACTCACAGAAGCTTTGCTTAGAACTTTGTGTCAGAATCTGGACATTTTTGTTAATGATGTATATCCCTAAATTGTAACCACAAGGATACAAACTAACATAACAATTTGGCAAACTGTTTTAAAACTATACCTCAAATCATAATTTTAAAAAATGGAATGGGAGACAGAAATTGAAAAATGGAGAAAACACGATGATGCTCATTTGTCATAAAGGCTACGATGCACCACTCCTCCCCTTGTCCTGGGTGAAATGAGAAGGGGACAAGGACGCGCTGGAAGGCTAGGGTCTCGTGGTGGGTGGGGTGATGATTTAGGTCAGTCAGTTGGCCCACTGGGAGGCCATAAAAGCCTTCATTTTTCAGCTGAAATTTAACATAGAGTTAAGAAACAGACAAAACTGACTAGGAAAAAAATAGGATTCTGTCTGCTCCGCTCCACCGTCCAGGTGGGAAGTGGGCAGGGGGGAGGAAGCACAGAGTCTGGGGGGTGCCTGGTCCTCCTCCCTCAGCCCCCCCTGTGTGCCCTCTTACCAGGTTGGTGGCCCATGTGTGGAGACCTTGGCCTCCTGTTGTAGGGTACAGCAAACAGGAGGAAGTGACCGCGTTTAAAACCTGGAAACCCCAAGCTTGCCTGATGAGACGAGACTCATTTCACACATGGCAGAGCCCCATCTCCCCATGTGCTCTGGAGAATGGGCCGGCCACGAGAGCAGCAAGCCCAGATCAGGGGCGGCTGGCCTCTAGTGGCCCCTGCTCAGGTCCATGTACCCCGAGTCACCCCATTCCAACTGGAGATGCCAAGGCTTCTCGAAGAGAGGCTGAGTGCTTGCTCTCGGGCAGCGTGTTGTGCTTCTCTGAGATTTGGTCACATTCGATTTAGTAAGCTGTAGTATGCGAATTAAATCACTAGAAGTTCTTTGACTTGAAGATTGCTTATAGTTTTCCTAAAGAGATTAGGTGGCAACAGCTAACAGATGAGCCCCTAAATTTTAAATCACTTTTATAACTGTAATAGTGCTTTCTAAAAGTCACATTTACTGCTTGCTTTGATCTCTGCGGCATTTCTCGTTTTCTCCCATTTCACGGAGGGAGTTTATGAGCTGAAAGGCTAGGTGAGTCCCTCGGCCTCACATTGGCCTGAGCTGGAACCCAGACGGAGCTCCTGCCCAGACAGGGCCTACTGATTCACGTCTGCAATCAACTGTCCCACAGCCAGGGATGCAGCAGGGAAGGAAGCAAAGCCCCTGCCTTCACAGGTCCTTACAGGTGAATGTGTAGTGTGTTGGGGGTGGTGAGTGCCGTGGAGGGAAACAGGGCAGGGTCTGGGGTGAGGATGGAGTGCCTGTGGCAGGGGGCAGGGTCGTTCCTAGTTTGCAGGAAAGCGTCAGGGAGGCCACCCGAGTAAGAGGACATCGTAAGCAGACGTCTGTGACAGCTGGGTAGGGTCATGGTGGAATTGAGGGAATGGGCCATACAAATATACGGGGCAGGAGAGGGGTAGGCCAGGGGTCTGCTCTTGTAAATAAAGTTTTATTGGCACACGGCTTCACTCCTTCATTTCTGAATGGTCTGTGTCCTTGGGGCCTAAGCCTTAGGGATGGTGGAGCCCCGCTCATGGCAGCGAAAGGCGTGGTCTGGGTTTGGGAAGGAAGAGTCCAGTTTGGACATTTATTCCAGATGCCTTCTGGAGGTCCAAGTGGACACGTCCGGGTGCATAGAGGAGCCCCAAGTCCAAGAGAGGGGTCTAAACCAGCGCCTGGGGTGTTGCTCCTTAGAGGACAGGAGGAAGTCGCTGCCATGTGCCTGCAGGCCTCAGAGGACGCCCTGGGCAGCTGCCCTCACCCCAGCACACGACCAGCTCTGGGCAGGTGGGAGTCAGCCCATCTTACCTGCCAGGAAATGAGCACTCAGAGGGATGAGACTTGCCGAGGAGCCCTCAGTGGTGGGCCCGGCAGGCAGGCCCTGGCGTCAGAGGAGGCCCACAACAGAGAGGGCAGCCATGGGCACTGGCACCCACAGCCTCCGCTGCCAAAGACGCAGCTTCAAGAGGCCGCCGGACAGGAACCATGCCAAGGCTGCCGGGAACTTCTCCTGAATAAGCAGAACCTGCCAGTTCCAGGGCGGCTAGCAGGGATCCCTGTGTTTGGGGCGGCCACAGCCCTCTGAGGTTGGGGCTCTTCCCGGAGGCCATGCCGGTATTACGCCAGAGGAGCAGACCTCCCAGCTGTCACGTGAGCGTGGACCACGGCCCAGCACACATGGGCCTCGACGTGACCACGGAACCGTGTGGTCAAGTAACTCTGGAGGAAACCCAGGGGAGCAGTCTGAGGTTTGGAGTGAAGAGCAGGGAATCGAGGGGTTCCAGAGCCTCTGCTCCCCAACACACCTTGTTCCCCACACCAGGCATCACCTCCATGGAGATCCGGGATGCAGAGCATGTTGCTATGGGGACCTGAAATGCCATGTGGGGGGTCCCCAGGAGGCCAAGTCGCCTCGGCATGGGCTCTGCCCTCTGAGGCCACTGGGTTTCACCATCTTGTGCAGCAGAATGGGCTCCCGCCTCCCGCTGGCAGGTTCGGATCCCCCAGCTTCCGCCTGGGAAAACGTTCCGGCGCTGTCTCTTCCTCGTCTCCCCTTGGTCGTCTAGCCCCAACGTCACTTGAACTCTCCCTCTGGGGTCCCTATGGTCAGGAACAAATTGGAACTCTTAAAGTGTAAGCACTCGCCTCCGTTTTCACCCCCCAGCCCCCCTTGTGGAGGAGCATCTGTGCTTCTGAGCTGGTTGCCCTGGATTTTCCCGGTTAAGTATCAGTTGAGCATCGGAGATTTGGGAGTGGCTGGTGCTACGGAGAAGATGTACAGGGAAGAAAAAGGCTGGAGGCCAGAGGAGGGGGATTCAGAGAGAGTGGGCGAGCCACTCAGCAAAGGTGGGCTTTCTAAGGAGGGGTGCTATCGGGAGAACTGTCACGAGCTGGGGTGCAGTGCGGCAGGGGCTGTAAAGGGGAGACGGGCAATTGGGGGAAAGTGTCCTCTACTATGTCCTTCATCTTCCATCAAAGGTAATCTTAAAAATATCATTCAGAAAGACCTAAATTGTTTCCCAAGGCATGGGGAGCTAGGGGCTTGTGTGCATGCGTGTACATATGCATGTGCACGTGCATGTGTGTGCATGCACACGTGTGTACTTGTGCATGTGTGTGCATGTGCATGTGTGTATGTGTGTATGCTTGTGCATGAACGTGTGTACTTGTGCATGTGCTTGCATGTGTGTGCACATGTGTGTACTTGTGCGCGTGTGCATGTGCATGTGCGTATGCTTGCGCATGTATGTGTGTACTTGCGCATGTGTGCACATGCGTGTGCTTGTGCATGCATGTGCACGTGCATGCACATGTGTGTTTGCATGTACATGTGTGTGCTTGGGCATGTGCGTGCACAGGTGTGTTTGTGTGTGTACATGTGTGTGCTTGTGCATGCGCATGCACATGTGTGTGTGCGTGTGCATGTGCGTGTGCATGTGCACTATGCTGCTGAGACGGCCTCAGGGTGAGAGTACAGCAGCCTAGCTTTATGTGGAAGACACCATTGTCTTTCCCACTCATTTTACTAACCTGTTAGTAGGCTACTTTAGTTTACAGAGATTGAGCTTTAAAAATTGCTCACAGAGAAACTTAGCGAGTGCCCTTTCATAGAACCTGAAAGGCTGGTGGTGAAAGGAGAGCAGCTGGGGCTCCCCAGGTTAAGGACGGCCTTTGTGATGACCACCTGCAGTGCCGGCTGTCAGGAAACCCATGCGGGTCTCACCTCAGCACCCGGTGCCGGGAGGGAAACAGCCCCCCTTTTGCACAAGCCCCCCGAGGACTCATGGCCCAGGCGTGTTTTCACATTGGTGCTGCTCTCCTTGGAGAGTGAACTCGCTCTCCTCACTTAGGCTTGTTTCCATCCGTCCGTCCTCTCTGGGCTGACCAGGAGGAAGGAGCCTGGGGACCTGGCAGGCGGGCCACGCCCGGTGTGTGTGCCAGGAGCTGTGGGATGGCAAGAGGCGCCCTTCTCCTGGGGACCCTCCAGCCTCACGGCTGATGCCAGGAGAGGGCCCCGGCCTGGTGGGCCGAGAAGCACTTGGACAGGCAAGCGTGTGGCCGCCAGTCCTCAGAGCCACCCTGGGCCTGCCAGACCTGCCAAGAAAGGGCTCTTCAGGGATACCCCGACATTCTCTCCCTCCCTCCCTGACCCCTCCCTCCCGCCCAGGAAGTGGGGGGAGTTGGTGCAACAAACTGTTAATTTGACTGCTTTTCTAAGGTTATTATGCCTGAGGTCTATTTTGGTGAATGGGTGCTATTTTATTTTCAGATTATTTAATAGCATTTATTGTTTGTTATTCTTTGCAAGTTAAGATATAACATAAATATATAATATATTAGCATAAATAACAACTAAATACAATACAAATATAATATGTATTATTATAGGCTTCTTCTTTTGGACTGAGCTCTAAAATTATTTTTAAAATAAGCATGTAATCCTAAATACTTAAGAAAATCAATTCTCAAAAAAGTTTTTGCAGTACTGGGGCTGGGGATCTAAACCCGGACTTTGTATGTGGGAAGCTGGCGCTCAACCACTGAGCCACGCCGGCTCCCAAGCTGGTTTTTCATTTGTTTGCTTTTTTTTTTTTAGGAGGCACCAGGAACCAAACCCAGGACCTGCCACGTGGGAAGCAGACGCTCAGCAGCTTGAGCCTCGTGCGCTCCCCTCAAGTTATTTTAATACAGCCGCCCTCACTTTGTTCGGTTCTGTGATGCAAATTTCTGTTGTACAGTTAGTTAAACAGCACCAGCTCCCCAGAAGCACGGCGCAGGTCTCAGCTGACACGGCGTTAGCTGAGTGACTGGCTACACGAAGCCGAGCTCTGCTGCTGGCCCTTCAGTCCACAAACCAGACTTCAAGGAGTTATTTGAAAAGCTAACCCTCTGGTAAGACTGGCAACGTTCTCAAAATGTTTATGATATTTAAATTGCAGAATAAAATGCTGAAACTAATAACTCAGGGAGCATTAGTCTGTGCTTCCAGCCCTGCTCCCGCTGTAGAAGCCGCCTGGCCTCTGCACGGGCTGAATGGGACCCTCCAACATTTTGCCAACGGCTAAGCTTTAAGAACGTGGGCACACCCGTCCCCCCCACTGGTGCCTCATGTTTTACGTCAGGGTTTCTTAATCAGGGCTCCACGCATCCCTTGGGGGCTTCATAAGCTTGAACTGAAAATTCAAAAAAACATTCCTGTGGGGACACGTTGGTGCAGGTGTGATGTATTTATTAAACAATGCACAGCATACTGTGGACTTAGCATGACTTTTATTTTGAGGTAGCTGTTCTGAGTGCAGTGGATGACTGCCTGCGGAAACGTCGGTGAGGATGGCAGGGTTGGTCTTATGATGCCATGGGAAAACGCGGATTTCTAAATGTTTGCTGAGAATGACGGTGTGAAGAGATGTTGAACCATGTTAGGTTGTCAGGTATTGAAATCACGGGAAAGTTGTAAAACATAATTTTGAATAATCCTAAAAATTTAATTTAAAGACATGCCGATGTTGAATGTCATAAAACTATGTTGCGACATTCTGAGAAGGGGTCCGTGGTTTTCACCTGACTGGCAAAGGGGTCTGTGGAACAAAAAAGATTAAAAACCCCTGTTTTACATTAAGTTCATTTAGTTGTGCTTGCTGTTTTTTCTTCCAGGATTTTCTCTCACCTGGAAGGCACTGACCTTTGCCCAGTTTCGTGCACGCTCACAAACGCCACGTGTGCCATTACAAAGGCGCTCCAATATCTGCCTGATCTGCTCTCCAGGAATGGCCAGAGTGACCCAGGTCCCAGGGGCACTGCTTGGCCCCAGGTGAGGCTTGTCGAATCAGCTGAGCCCACTGCGTGCCAAAGCCCTGCACGTGGGAACTGAACGCAGCTGGGCTCTGGAAGCCTCAGGAACCCTTGTCCTTCTCTTCCTCTGAGACCCCACGTGGCATTGCAGCAGCAGCAAATCCTCTGGGTCGTGGCACTAACATACATCCCGAATCTGACCCCTCTCCCCACTCCACTGTTAGCCGCTGGTTCACCCTGTCCATTCCCGCTGGGCCACTTCTGGACGCTGCTGCAGTTCCTGGCTGGCAGGTGGACGAGGGCTGCAGAATCTCTACATTCTGCCACACGAGGTGGCTGTGACTAAATTCCTGTCCGAGAGAACATTTGGTTGCTAGAATCAGAATTGTCCAATGAGTTTACACAAAGAGGGAAAGAAAGTAAGGCCAGATGTCACAAGGATGGCTGGGCACGGAGGCCCTTCTCGGCCCCTCTCTGGGCCCTGTGTTTGGGCCCAGACACAGGGTAACGATTAAAACAGGTGCCAGGCCAAACATTTGAGCAGGGGATGGGGACCCTTCCAGAAAAGGGGGCTCCAACCAGGCAAACTAAAGGATTAACTTTTCTCCTGCAATTTGCAAATTATTTAAACTTGATATTCTGTTAAGTGGTGTAGGGAATCAATTATTGCCATGCACACGCACTTCAGGACTCAAAAAAAAAGAAATTAAGTATACAAAAATGAATGCTGTTCAGTGGCAAAGAAGGCCTCACAGTGCGAAGGGCTGACACTGGTGGGGCATGAGGGGGTATGGTACTGTTCCTCCTGGAGGAACATGTCTAAAATTGATGTGGGGATGGCAGCACAGCTCTGTGGTGAGTGAGAGCCACTGAGCGCTCGCTTTGGATGGACTGTAGGAGCAGGGGCTGCGTGCCACGGTGAACCCCGAGGGAGATGAGGGGCTGCGGTTAACAGGACAAACACGTGAACGTTATCACATGAACAGAACAAATACACAAAGCTGACACATGGTGCTAAGAAGAGGGTGGTTTGTGGGAGAAACACCGACCAAATGTAAACTAGGGGCTATAGTTAGCAGTAATATTTTGACAATGTTCTTTCATCATTTGTAACAAATGTTGCACAACAATGCAAGATGTTCACGGGAGGTGATGTATGGGAATCCTGTACGTTATGCATGATTCTTTTGTAAACACAACTTCCCTAATTAAAAAATACATATTATTTTGAAATAAAAATTTAAGGCTAAAAAAAAAAAAAGTCTACCACAGAGGCAGAGGGAGATTCCATACCCAGAAGAGAATATGCTGTGAAGACAGTAAAGAGATTTGCTGCCTTGAAAACTGGTCATGGGCTGAGGAGTGCTGGCAGCACCAGAAGCTCAACTGGCAAGGAAAGGGTTCTCCCCGCAGCCTCTGGGGAGGCGGCCTGCTCAGACCTCGAATTTAGCCCAGGGAAACCGATTTCAGGCTTCTGGCCTCCAGGGCTGTGTGACAATAAATTTCTGATATTTTAAGCTAAAAAAAAGAATGCTAGTAAGTGAGGTAGATGCGGTCAACCTTCCAGAAACTTTTAGCCCATAACATCATTTCTCGTTAAAATGTGTCAGTGTCTAGTTTATTCCTTTCCATCGGCACCCAGCTGCCCCTGTGAGAGCAGTATCAGAGTCTTCCTGAAGTCTTGAAGCCAGACAATGAGGCTTGCCAGCTTCAGGAACATATGAAATTCCTGGTCTTTGGCCTTACGTCACCAATTATTTAGTGGGGTACTTTTCTGTGGTGAGTGGGTATGGATTCTGTTTTTTTAATTTACATTTTTATTTTCATTGCATTAACTAAATATTGTTTAGTGCTGCCCTGACTCACCTAAATGCAGTGTAGCTACTTATAATTTGTCTGTGGCTTACTATTACACACCATCTCCCAGCCTATTCTTCAGTAAATCGGTGAGAAAGAATGCCATTTGGGAGAATGCCACATGCCCAAAGGTAGGACATTATTGAATTGCTTGGAATGAAGGTACTGATTAAAACAAAACAGAACAAGTAAATAAAATCTTGCTGAGAGATTATTATGGGTAAAATTCTCCGCTATGTGCTAAATATTGAAATGAATAACAAAAATAACTAAATTCTTAAATTTTCTATCCTAATTTTAAAAATCAATCTATTGACTGAAAGTGACCTAGAAAATAATATCGTGAATTTGAGTGCCCATTACTTTACCTTTGCTGTCATACAGGTAGGTACTGGGTGCCTTGTTCTTTTTGACCTGAATGGGTTTCTAGATGTGTCCTAGTCTGAGTTTGGAGAGGATTGGTGGCAAGTTTGGGAAGCTAACCTCCATTAGCAGACATGCTCCACATTTGTCCTCTAGGAGCCAAAGTTTGGGGACAGCAGGATGAGTCTACCGGATGAGAGGGAAATCAAAACGAAAGTTTGAAACTCAAAAGTAGGGGCCTGGCTTAAACTGGTGACCTCTGGAAGCCCCTGTTCAAATACCCTGATTACAAAATGATCCAAGGGGTGTTTTGAGTATCTATGGAGTGCTTATCAGTGGGGTCCTTCCTTTTTCTCCAGTTTATTGTCACTACCCTGGAAGAAGGTAATATTACCCTCATTTCACTAATGAGGAATTTGCCCAGGGATACGGCATTCAAGTCCAGCAGTCAACAAAGCCTAGGATTTTCCCACACACCATAAGGCCTCTCAGCAAGAGCCTGTCCCTTCTCCAAAGAGCTTAATAACCCAATGATGACGAAGTGTCCAACAACTTATTTTAAACCTAGATGGAAAGGTGTGATTGTAAAATCCCAGAGTTAAGTGATCTGTTTTGCCTTTTCCCCTATGGAGGCACCTGGTTTTTGAAACGCTCTCCAGGTGAACGCCAAGGCTCCCTCTCTCCTCTTCCGCTGGCCAAGTCCGTCTCATCTGGACTCCACACTGACCAACACCGCAGTTCCCAGGGTCCTCCTCCTGCAGTCCCGTTGCTGCACTGCCTGACAATGGCTTACCAGGTGAGGGGCACCCCTTCCCACTGCCAGGGGCTAAAAGCAAGAATGGCAATTTTGTGTGTTCAGTACCTACCACAACGCCTTTTACTCAATAAAAATGCGAATCATTAAGCAAAAAGTTCAGAGCCACTTAGAAATAGTTTAAGAAAGCCCTCAAATTTGTTTTATTGTTGCACAAAGTGAATTAATTGTGTAGTACAATAAACGTTAAACTGCAAAACAATGTCACAGGTTCCAAGCAGAGGACCTGGTCCTTGAATCTGAAGCCCACGGAAGAGAGGGGAATTTCCCCAAGTCAGCAGGCTGGTCGTGGGTGGTTCTGACTTGCTCAAGGCCGTGCATGGCACCCCAAGAGCCAAGGAGCCGAGGGGAGGCAAGCACTTCTGGTTTCCAGAACAAAGAGCCACAGTCCCGAATTGGAATCCATCTTTCCTGCTTCCCAATTCGCCCAACCTTCCCAGCCAGCCCCTCTCCTCCCACCCACCTCTCCAGGGGGGTGCACCCCGCGGGACGCCCTCAGCATCAATCTACTTCCTTAAACTCGAGCCAGACTTTGCCTCTGAGCATCCAAGGAAATGTCAGCGAAGCAGCGGGAAGGACGGAGCAAACCTCCTCCTGCCCCCTCCCCTTCCGGAGTGGGGGGCCAGCGGGGTCCCTCTAGGTGGAGAAAGTGCTCGCAGCCCGGCCTTTGCCTCCCGTGCCCGGCCACCCCGCGAGGGGACAGGTTGGGGTGGAGCTCCCGGTGGAGCAGGCCGCGATTCCAGCAGCACCTGTATGGCCGGGCTTTAATTCTACCCCCAGTGCCAGCCTCAGGTATTTTCTGGGCTTATCTCCTTTCCCAGCGACTTTCTCAGCCTGTCATCCTCTTGGCACTGAGGTGGTAGCCGCCTGGACGTCCTTCTCATACCCACACTCGTCCCACGCAGAGCCCGTTCTCAGTGTTGTAGGGGCGCTGCAGGGTGAGGCGCACCTGCACAGGTGGGAGCACCCGCACAGGTGGGAGCAGAACCCGCTCACGGCCCAGGCTGACGTCACTGCGGTCGCTGCTTGCTGGCCGGCACTCTGTACCCTCCCAGCTGCAGAAGCAGCTGCACAGCCTGGCAACGTGATCAGGAGGGCGAACTGAGCGGTCCTTGCGGATTGTCGCAGACCCAAGGAACGTCAGGAATCGCTACGGGGAGTGGGGGTGGGGAATCGCGGTGCGCATGCGCATGTAGAAACCTGCGTCGTTGGCGGGGGGAATACTCACGGTGCGCCTGCGCACGCCCGGGGGCCGGCTCCGCCGCTGCGATAGCGGTGCGCTTGCGCACGTTCGGTGGCCTGCGGGGGTCGCGGTGCGCCTGCGCACGTCGGCCGCCGGCTCCGCCAAGGCCCCGCTGCCGCCCCCTGGCGCCTGAGGCGGCCGGTGCAGTCGGCGTCTGTCGCTGCTCTGCGGGCGTTGGCGCGGGAGCCGGCCTGTCAGGAGCGGCGGGCGGTCCAGGCGGCGGTGCGGGCCCGGCCGGGGTTCCCGGGCGCTTGCGTGGGGCCGGGCGGCCTTGGCCCGGAGCGGCGGCGGGCGCGGGAGCGGAGCCGGAGGCGGGGCGGCGGGCCCGGGCCATGGGCGCGCGGGCGGCGGGGGCGGCGCGGGAACCGCCCGCGGCCAGGTGAGCGGGCAGCCGGGCGCGGGGCCGCCGTCGCAGCGTTTCCTGTGCGGGGCCCGCGCGTGCTTCGGGCCGTTCGAGCCCTCGGGTGGGGGCCCCGCCGAGACCATGAGGAAATTCAACATCAGGAAGGTGCTGGACGGCCTCACGGCCGGGTCGTCCTCGTCGGCGCAGCCGCCGCCGCCCGCGTCGTCCGGCAGCCGCGAGCCCGAGGTCGCCGAGACGCTGCAGGCCGAGCACTTCCAGCTCTGCAAGGTGAGGCGGGGCGCGGGCGGCGGGCGCGGGCGGTGAGGCGCGGGCGGTGAGGCGCGGGCGGCGGGGCGAGGGGAGCGGGCGGCGGGGCGCGGGCGGCGGGGCGAGGGGAGCGGGCGGCGGGGCGCTGGAGCGGGCGGTGGGGCGCGGGCGGCGGGGCGAGGGGAGCGGGCGGCGGGGCGCGGGCGGCGCGGGCTCCCGCCTCGGGAAGGGCCTGCAGGCGGTGGCTGCGGGCACGGGTACTTCCCGCGCGGGGTCCTGACCCTGCGGGCTGTGACCTGGGAGCCTTCTGTGCCAGCTTTTTGGCGTAGTCCACCAATTTTGAAGTTTCCTTTGGAAACGCGGTATGACGGTTATCGCTTATTAGAAAGAAAACCTGCCCAACTGGGTATTTGATCGTCGCTTTTTCCTTAAAATGTGCTATGAGTGGCTTAAAATATGAAATTGCAGGGTTCTTTAATCGTTATGTTATGCTAAAAAATTAGTACTGTGACTTTTGCCTGTTATTGGCTCGATAATTGCCACAGGGTTCTGTAGTTCTGAAAGAATGATGCAGCGAATTAATTCACCAGCTGCCCATGAGAAATTCAAGCTCGTCTGGTATTAATATCAGCCTTCCCCGTAAATACCCGTGCTCCATATCCATAGAGTTTCTTAAAAGTATATAGTACACTTTTTGCCCCATCACCTGAAGCTATGGCGGATTTAACAGTAAAATGCGAAAATACAGTGTGCTCGTTTTCAGTGTTGTAAAATATTGGAATAGAGGTTAGATGATTGCTTTCCAGAATCCTCCAATAAAGTAATGGTATGACAGCATCTCCTCAGTACTTGCATTTAGCATCCAAATAAAGTAATGATGAAGTGATCACGTTTGAGATAAAGCATGAATCACAATTTAAAATGAATTTACCGAATTTTTTGACCACTGCAAACTTTAGTAATTTGGTGTTAGTCATAGTAGTATAGAATATTAGTGAGAAATTTTCTTCTATGAAGTACAAGTACTGTGCAAATGCAGAAAAAGTGTATGACACCAGGATAGGTATTTGGTAAAATAACTTTTGTTTGCTAATGTTGTAGATTTCAGGTTTTTTTGTTTTTTTTTTTTAAAGCAGTATGTGCATTATCAATTATAATTAGTCCTAATTCTAATGCCTCTTTGCTTTTCTGTTTCTGAATTTCTTGGCTGCTTGGGGACTGCGGTGTCACTGCCACCCATAGACTGTCCGCCACGGATTTCCCTACCGGCCCTCGGCCCTAGCCTTCGACCCAGTGCAGAAGATCCTGGCAGTGGGGACACAGATTGGTGCTCTGCGGCTGTATCCTTCCTTCACTTCCACCCTCGAATGACTGATGAGCAGAGGAATGTGATGAGTCTGTGTGTGAAGTCCTGTGGCGTTGGCTTTTCTTTGGTCGTTTGTGTACCCAATTCCATGTTGCTGGGACAGTTCTCACCTTTCAGCTGATAGTAGTTAAACATCTGTCCAAATAGAGGTCCAAAGTTTAGCTATAGTAACTAGAAGTTTCTAAGGGACATTTCTAAGGGTCTTTGAAGAGGTATGTTAAGGAAGAGGTTAAAAAGCATCATGTATTAGTTGCTTTTTTAAGATATTATGCATGGAAGATGTTAAACTAGTGACCCATTTATTCTAATGAATTAGAGGTTGAATTTGAGTTTCATTGTTTCTGACTTGTCCATTACTATAGCTAATTAACCTTATATAAATATTTATGAAGGTTGACATTTTGGGAAATTTTAGAGCATTTTGTTGTTAAACGCATGTGGATAAATATGATCTCAATATATTTTCCTTTTTTTAGTCTACATTTTTTATGCATATGTAGAAACTTTCAGGTTATCTGTACTTTATTAGTGTAGAGACAGTTATTCTTCCTGGTTATCCAGGAACTCTAGTAGTTTTGTCTTAAGCTTTTTTTCAAATACCTTCTCATTCTTCACAATTATTTTTTTTAGTTTAAACTATTAAGCTTGAAATAAAATCATGCCTTTGCTTTTTCTACAATATTTAACCACACTTAACCTAAATGTCCTTACTTTCAGGCTTAAATATGTTTTAAAAAGAAAATACTTTGTTTAGCCATCCTGAAGTTTATCTGCTTCCTACATATTATTTGTATTATGGAGGTAATGTATTGTTCATAAGTAGAAAAAAATCTCTAGAGATTCTCAATAGACACTTTTATTGTCAGAAAAAGAAAAAAAAGAGGGGCTTTACCCCTTTACAGTTCAGATTTATCTGGCTCCTGAGAAGGGGAAAGGGAAGAAGCATTTGAGTTAAACATGTCCTTGCAGTCTTAAAGTCTTCCTCTTAGCATACATGGTGTCAGAATATGCCTTGTTTCCTTTGTGCTTTAGTGTGCTGTCTTCAAGATGCTAATAAATGTTTTCAGGTGGGCCGTTGAACTCGGGTACCAAGGGAAGTCACTGTCCCCAGTGAACTATGGTAGTGCATCCGCACCTGGTTAACTGGTGAGATCTGCCAGGCCGGAGCTGAGCCTGTGAATTACTGAGACAGTTTATCTAAAATGCTCTTGCCCAAAATATCTAGGTAGTTGAGGGTAGAATATTTTAGCTTCAGGCTTTAGATGTCTTAATTCTTGAATCCAGTGGTCACGACTTTCTAGTTTAGGGTTCTGATTTTTGTCTTGTGAAATAAGAATAACATATCAGTTTGGGCACTAAGTATTCAGCAAAACTTGGTGTAGTGACAAGACTGGTGCACTGTTGGGTCTAGGTGGGCTCTTGGAACTAAAAGCAGAGTTTTTTTTTTTGTTTTTGTTTTTTCCTTCAATAAAATCACTGGATTTGAAGAAAAACTTAAAATTGAATTATAGCAGTTATTTTTGGATTGTTTACTTTTCAAATAAGTTAATTTTTTACTATTTTCCCAGTGTGGTCTGGATTTTCTCATTGTATATACCCACTTTTTTTTTTTTTAACTGCCTGCTGACCCTTTATTATTTAATATAATTATAGGTGAGTATGACTAGCAAGACCTATTTTATAAAACCAATTATTTTTATTTTTCTTATGCAAGACTCTTGTAAGAGTGTGGTGCTAATTGCCAATTAAAAGGAGGGGTCCGGGGTCCAGAGTTATTACTTGTATATGATTTGTGCTTTGTGTATTTTTTATGGTTAAATATTACAGGAAGGCAAATGAACCTATAATTCTAGTTTACAATTATACTCTCTAATATTTTTTTTTAAGAACCTATCTTAATATATTTTGAATGATGTCAGGAAATCTGCTTACCAATCTATTTCTGTTTTCCATTTTTATGAGATTTGTGTGAACATGCCAGAATGACAAACTGTGGCATGCCTACCAGTAATACCACCTCATTCCTTCTGTTAGGTTTAAGTAGCAGATAAGATTATGGCTTTGGTTTATAGAGAATACCTATCTGATTTTCCACATATGTGATATAAGATATATGTTGTTCTCTGTTCCTAGTTATTTTCAAAGATAGACATCTAAAATTTTTGATTCTAATTTCCAAGCTCCATATTGGTTTAACATGCAGATCTATTGCAGTCTACTTTGAACCTCACTCTTTTATATTTTCCCCTATTGCTGTTGGTTTTGTTTCTTTTGATCCTCTTCTTTGTTCTTTTCTCATCTTAGACTTTTGTAACTTGTAATACATTTGCTCTAAAATGGGTCTCTAGAACAGAGATACTTCTCTAGATTAGCTGCAGAGCAGAAAGTAGGGAGGTTTACAGAAGTAGGATTGAACCATTAGACTTCCCAGGGCTTATCTAATTTGACCAATAGGATGTCCATCTGAATATTGGGGGACTGTTCTAGTCTGCTAGGCTGCCGGAAAGAAGATACCCTAAAATGGGCTGGTTGTTTTTTTTTTTTTTTTTT
>JAQZBX010019639.1:5114-18711 GCA_029593785.1 Cabassous unicinctus | reverse complement strand
TAATGAGGCAAAATAATGTGTATTTATCACATTAACATATAGAAATGACTGATGATATGATTATAAATATGCCTAATGCTCAGCCTTCTTGCCTTCTGGAGAGAGTGGGAGCTTGGCCTTACTTCCTGGTAGGAAGTGGGAAAGTATGATTCTATATGCCAGATCATATACAGCAATGTGATTAGATCATCTTAATTCTCTTTTTGCTCTGTAGAAATTGGTGCAGTTTTATTGCTATGTGTAATTTGGGTGTCAGAACTCTAGGGGTAAAATAATGTAATTATTTCCACATGTATGAATAGAAGTAAAAGGAAGGTTTCAACTGCAGCCATCTTCAGTAGGCTGCAGTGGTCTTTACCTGGACTCCTGGTTCACTAGCACAGTCCCAAATTACTTCATATCTGAAGGTAAAATTTTGTCTAAACACAATCAGCTCATTTTATATATGAATATTTCAAGGACTAAGAAAAATGAAGTTTCAAATTTACATCATCTGTGAGGTTTTTTAATAATTATCAAATTATACATATCTCTAAGAGCCTCATTTATTGTCTTGACTTGTGGAACACACAATGTAATATGGAATGTCTGCTTTCATGAGGCATGCATGGACTGTCTTTTGAATTGCAGTGTAAGGTTGTTGGATCATTTGTATACCTTGGAGTTTATTTAACAAGCTCTTATTTGGTGTTAAACAACATGAGGTTATAAATTGACCTGAATGCTGGTTCCTGTCTTGCCTCTCAAGAATTATGTATCCTTGAATAATTTAGTTTGTGTTGGGGTTCCAGTCACGTCCCCCTCAAAAGGCATTTTGGGGTCG
Organism: Cabassous unicinctus; assembly: GCA_029593785.1. Lineage (NCBI taxonomy): Eukaryota > Metazoa > Chordata > Mammalia > Cingulata > Chlamyphoridae > Cabassous > Cabassous unicinctus. The sequence continues at coordinate 17,888 of JAQZBX010019639.1, read as the reverse complement.
CCACCCATGGTCCTGGGGGTGTGAGCCTATTTGTAACGATGACCTTTGAAGGTGTGGCCAGGTAAGCAGTGCAAGTGCTTGGAGGGGGCGGGCCTTGCACCCCTTGTTCAGGGAAGACAGGGCCTGTTCCCTGGCGTTGGCAGAGTTGAGCTTGGAATAAGGTCATCTTTTACTTTGACCAGATTGCCATTTGGGGAAGGTAGCGTATCCTTATTTTGGCATGAGAATTCAACCCACGTTTACGTTTGATTTCCTTTGGAGCTAGTCTTTGGGGGCTTCCCAACTTCTGTTAGTGAACTGAATTGCTTGAAGTCATCGTGGGCTGCCTGGGCTTGTTTCTCCATCATGGTGGGTTTGGGGCAGGATAATGCTGTGGCTTGTCCAGCACACTGCAGGATATTTAGATATTTATATCCCTGGCTTTCCCCCACCACGTGATCCTGTTAACCTGTTCTTCGCCAGGACCCCTGCACAATGCCTTTGTCTTTGTGATGTTTCCTTGATTTAATTCCATCCCCACTCCTTTCCCCTGTTTAGCCATCTTTCTTAATTAAGCAACTGAAATCTAACTTTCTACATTACCATTCTTAAATATTTAGATATTAAATGTCTAAAAGTGGAGCTTACATCTGCAATACTGAGTGGCATTACAGCACAGAAGATGCGTGCAGTGCCCAGTAATGCAGTCCGCAGTGTCCACCCGAATCCTGTGCCTTATCCAGAGCCCAGAACCTAGATGAGATCATTGTACAAGCCATTGGATCAGGACAGAAGGAACTGACAGACCCGAGGTGACCAGCGTAACCTGGCCTCTAGTGAGGCCAGGTGGCTTGGTTTGCGCGTTTAAAGTGATGAAGAGCCAAAGCTTTATTCGGGTCAGCCAACTCTCTGTCCAGGGCTAGCCAATACTGTGGGCTGTACAGACCACACAGTCTGTGTCGCAGCTGCTCAGCATGGCCGGTGCAGCACAGAAGCGGCCGTGGTCCGTCTGTAAGTGGACTAACGTGGCTGTGTTCCAGCCAGGCGGGCATGGGTCTGCAGCCCCAAGTTGGCTGGTCCCTGCTTCAGTCTGTCAGGCTGCCTGGCTTCAAATGTGTGCTCAGGGAAGAGTTACAACTGACAACTTTATAGTTAACTTTTGTAAATTGCACCTGCATAACAGTTTAACTTTCTAGTAGTAGGTGACCAACCTTTTAAGAAAAACTCTGTTTTAATGATACATAGCAAAAGCATATTATTATTTATGAGTATTTTTTTGATCCTGTGAAAGAGGCGGCGTCTTTCTGGTGAATTATAATTAGTACTTTTTGAAGATTTATCTTTTATTTATCCCCACCCCCGTTGTCTGCGCTCACTGTCTGCTCTCTGTGTCCATTCACTGTGTGCTCTGTGTCTGCTCTTCTTTTCTTTAGGAGGCATCGGAACCGAACCTGGGATCTTTCATGTGGGAGAGAGGTACCCAGTGGCTTGAGCCACCTCAGCTTCCTTATAATTAGTATGTTAATGAAGGTGCTTAATTAGGCATCCCCTGGGGGGGTGGTCAGTGATCAGTTCTGTCATTGACTATTCAGCTTGTTGGCCTTTACTTCCTAATTTTAATTAAAATATATTTGCATTTGTAGGTTTTCCTCAATATTTTCATTAAAAGCAATAGATACCCTTTAAAAAAAAAGTGTATTTAAAAAAAAAAATAGTTATTTTTTTTGTAACTATTGTGACTTCATAGATATGTGGACATTTTGGTTAAAAAAAACTCATTTTCACTTTTGGAACAAACAATTTGAAAAATGACTTATGTGGGGAGCAAAAGAACTCGTCATGCTCTTAGTAGCAAATCCAGGTGCGCATGTCTTCTTTGGAGTCAGGTATATCGTGTGTCCCTTCTGGGAAAGAATATGTGGGGCACTTTAATTGGAAACTAATATCATTTATACTTCTGGAAAATTGTTTTAGTTGCCCACTGTTTGCATCATTTCTCAGTATCAACAAATATAGGTATAATTTTATTTGGTAAATAAGGCTAATTTCTGCTTGATTCCATTGTATTAGTGCTTTTGAAAGTTGTTCTGTAAGGCAAATGATTGGAGTGGTGACATGGTGAGCATATTTCTTTATATTTATTGGTGCCATGGTTTAAAAATGCATTAATCCTGAATAATTTAGATTCTCTTAAAATGGGGAAGAACATAATGATTTCTAAATAGAAAATATTTAGAAAAATAGCTTATTTTTTTGTTTCATAGTAATGTTTATTTGAAAATTTAGGTTTGCTTAACATGATGTTTTCTGCAGGTATGGAAATTTCTTAGGAATTGTGTGACAGTTATAGTTAAATAACGGTTTGTGGTTCCTCCCATGGCAAATCCCACCCCGGCTCTTGAAGTCCTTTCCCTTGCACGGCTTTCCTTGTAGATACGCTTTTTTTTTTTCTTTTGACAAGGGGAAATAGTGTGGAAACAGATGTTTCCATCTGTTCAGTCATTGTATTTGTCATAATGCGCTGTGTTTTCCTTTTAAAATCCACCTTGCTACAGGTGAGGAAAGAACATTAAGCCTCTGAGAATGGGTGCTAGGTGATACAAGACGGATTTTACTCACAATGTGAGAATGTGCACGCCTTCTTGCTCACTTCACCCAGACCACTTTCTTAGGACTGTATTTAAGAGTAGGCCGAGCAAGTGGTTCATTTAAAAGCATGTTTATATATCAAAAGTCATTCTAAAATAATGTGATTCATTTTTACCTCTTAAAGGACAGTCCAAACTCCAAAACAGTGACGAAGGAGAATGAGTATTTTCACTTACTCTTACATATTTATAAAAAGGAATTTCTTATTCAAAATAATAGTGGAAAAGGTAACTAGAGGCTTATTGCAACCCAGTTGATACTATTATTATATATTGGTCTAGATGCCTCAATTACTTTTTCGTTTTGATGCTTACTTCAATCATAAAAAGAAGCAGTTGACTAACATAGTTTTTCAAATACTATTAGAGATTTATTGTAAAGTGCTACAATTGTATTCCTGTTACAAAAGTCTTCAGTCTTACCCTAAGGATTTTTCAGTTATTCTTAGTGTTTTGTTAAATTTTTACTGCAGAAATAGCACGCATTATAGTATCTCTTAGTAGTAGACTAGCAGGATGTGAAGATGGTGAGTCAGCAGTAAAAGCTAAGTATAATTCCCTGTAGCTGTGAGGAGGTGACTGTCTTCACTGTTTAATACATTAAATTTCACAGGCAAAAAATACAGGATCTTCAAGAAGCTTTTAGAATTGATGTTTGCCAAGTAGATGAAACTGTCGAATGGTTTCTCGACTCTAAAAGTAAATAATTGTTACTGGCAAAGTCTTTTATTGCAAAGGTATTTATGGGTCGTAATATACAAAATGAAATGCCCTTCACTATATTAAACTTCAGTGAAAGCTTATTAAAATGTTTTGAGCACATACCTATTGAGTGGATTAGAAGCTAGTTCAGAGAGGAGTAGCAAATTATTAAAAGTTTGGAAAATAAGACCTGTGGGAGATATTAAGGGAATTAGGATTTGACTTGAAGAAAGGAAGTCTGAAAAATTATTTTATGAATCTTTTGTGCATCCGTAAATTAATCTTAAGGAAGACAATGCTTAATTATAATTGGGCCTGCAGGGTTGCCAGCGTTTCTCAACCGTGACTGTACATTAGAATCACTTGTGGAGCTGAAAAACAGAACATCCAGACAGTGGCCAAACGTTTCTTCTCTGAAGACTGACTCAGGAAGTCTGGCCTGGCACCTGGCATCTCTATTCTTATTTTTTAATCTCCATGGATGCCTTTGATGTGGAGCTGGCATTGAGAATCTTGCTGTTCCTTTGGGCAAGCTGTGGGCAGCACTCCTCCGGTGCAGATGGTGGGTTGGTGTGTTTGGATAGGTGGCCCTTTGGCCCTCAGGGCGTGAGCCTTGGGGGAGAGGCCTAATGGGCTGCAGTGCAGGAAATACTGGTGGGGTGGAGAGGTGGGAGTCCCAGGCTCAAGTGACAGTGCTGCCCCTGTCCAGCAGAGAAAGGACCTCGTAAGTGGTCCTCAAGGAGTTGGGAAGTCTAGTCTTAAACTCGCCTGGATTCCCCACACTGACCAAGTGAACCGGGCATCTCATTTCACAGGTCAAGATCATTTTATACATTTCCATTCCTTCTCTCCCCCGACAGCTTGCTGCTGCGGACATTTTTTCTTTTTTGATAGATGGCATTGTCTTGAGTAGGATAATGTACGGTGCACTGCCCTTACGTGTCTTCCTCTTACGGTCAGGGTGGGGTTACAGGTGCAGAATCAGAGCTTCCAGGGGCCAGGCAAAGTGCTGCCCAGGCTCACACAACTGAGGAGTGGAGCCGGCGGGGTTCTCAGGCTCATCCCTTCACAAACGCATGCAGTGTCCTTTGACTGCATGGTGGGGTGTTCCTGTAGGTTTTAATTCATTCTTGAAAAACAATCATGTTATGATTAAATCTCTTCGAGACATGATACTAAATGGAAATATCTCCTGGCCTTTCAACCACGGACACCAGCCAGTTCAGAGTTGCTGCACCTGAAGGCTCACCACAGAAACGCCCCTGCCCTGGGCTCAGCGCCCCAGGATGTGTTAACAGAGTTTCCTGGAGAGCTTCAGGGCTCTGAGTGATTAACATTACACCTTTATGTCCCTGGACTCCTAGAGCTTGAGGGTGGGGTTGGCTTTGTGTCCCCAGAGCTGCCTGGGCTGGCAGGCGGGCGTGGTTAGGGAAGGAACCTCCTTCCCGCTTGCTGCTTTACCTTGCAGGAGCAACGAGCTGGGAGAACATGGGGCCAAGTAGATCAGGACAGGGAGCACTGATATGTTTTCTGTAATTTGTCCTTTTTTATTACCCCCCAAATCTGTAGGAATAGCGAGTGAAAGAAGGTAGAGTTGGAGAGGAGCCAGAGGTTGTGGAGAAGGGAGGGACCAGCACATGGCTTGTTGTGCAGCCTGGAAACCAGCTTCTTGGGTGTGGGTGGAGGAGGCTCTTGATTCAGCAGCTTTTCTAATGCTAATTGGGTCGGTCAGTAGCTGAATATAAGGATGTAAGGAGGTTACCAAATAGCAGCTTTCCAGTGGCACCTCTGAGCTTGTCCTGTTGCTTTTCTCCACTTGAAAAATGCACCAAAAGAAGCTAAATTTGTGAAGACAGAAGGGGCTGGGATGGGAGGAACAGTGCTCGCAGAGCCTTCAGGTGTTAGCTGTTGGTTTTTCTCCCATGCAGTTACCTCACCAGCGTTCCTTTTTCTCTTGGTTACCTTTGTACCTTTCAGTAACTATTATACCTTAGATTGTAGCTAATATTGAACTTTTCAGTTAACTATTATAGTTGCTTGCTTATTTCTTGCTCTTTCAACTCTATACCTGTGGGCTGCCCCCCCACCCCCCAAGGTTTGTCTGCTTTTCTCCTGTGCTTAAATTCTTCAGGCTCTCAGGTCATAGGGTTTGTTTTTTTTTTAATATTTATTTATTTCCACCTCCCTCATTGTTCTGCGCTCACTGTCTGCTCTCTGTGTCTGCTTGTCTTCTCTAGGCAGCACTGGGAACCGATCTGGGGACCTTCCAGAGTGGAGAGAGGCACGCAATCTCTTGTGCTACCTCAGCTCCCCCATCTGCTGCGTCTCTCATTGTCTCTCCTCTGTGTCTCCCTTTGCTGCATCATCCTGCTGCGCCAGCACTCTTGCGCAGGCCAGCTCACTGCGCAGGCCAGCCTGCCCTTCACCAGGAGGCCCCAGGAATCGAACCCTGGACCTCCTACATGGTAGACGGGAACCCCGGTCACTTGAGCCACATCCGCTTCCCATCAGGTCGTAGGGTTTCATGGCCTTTAGCTGTGGGTCTTACTTTGTCATGCCTGGCACTTCCATCTGAAGGCCATGCTCTTGAGAAGCTCAGTGAAGTACATTTTCTTCTGTTACTTCTCTTTCTTCAGATCCTCCCTGTTAGATGTCTGATGTTGTACAACAATCCCATAGGCTGCTTGCTTGCTTGCTTTCTGTATGTCCACTTTCTCTGCTTTTTGACTTCACTTCTACAATGGGAGCTTGGGAGGAAGTGGCAGCAGACTTATTCAACTTGCCATCTTGCATCAAACCTGCTTTTCCCTACTTTTTAATCCATATATAATATTTAAAATTGGGATTTCCTGAATGGTTTTTATTTTGTATGACTATGATGTAGATTTTAAATGATTACATGGAAATATAACGATCAAATTAACAAAGGGGAAGGCATGTTTTTCTTAGGATTTTAATTTATATTCATTTCTCAACCCATACTATTTCTTTATGAGGCAGGTTAGTATAGGGAACGAGGGAGGGCAGCTGGTCAGAATACAGCTGTAACAGCTGGGACCCCTCTAGTTAGACATGGCCAAGACCCTGCCCGGAAACCCCCTGAGGGGAGGCAGCTGCTTGAGAACAAAGCCATAACCATTCCAGCCCAAAAGCCCACCAAGTCCCTGGTTATGAAGTCCCATTTGAAACTCCTGGGCTCAGGAGAAGTCCCAGATAGTGCCAAGCAGAAAGGCCTCCTGTTGGTCCCCTGAAAGCTGACAGGTGAGAGTGGAAAGGCAACCAAATCAGAGCAGCAGCTAGCTGCCATTCCTCTTTAATGTGGGGAAACGGTGAGGAAAGGCCTGAAGGCCCGCACCCATGTCTCAGGTGTGTACTTTCCCTTTTTCTTGTTTCTTCATTAACTCTTGTCACTGGCCTCCGTAAGCTGGCACATCTCTGAATTCTTTCTTGCAGTGAAGCCAAGAGCCTAGAGACCCAGAATGTTCCGCTAACATGTGATCAAAGTTCCCATTCATTTAGAAGAGCACTGCATTTCGTTGTTGTTTTTCATCTGTTAAATACTTCCTGTGTTTAAATTTTGAATGAAATGAAAATTTAAACAAAACTGAAAATAGGGCAAAAGGAAATAAGGTGTTTAATTGCAAAAATGCTGTACTGTAGTCGTATTTTTTCCTCTAGTTAAACTTATTCATTGCTTATGGAAAATATTTTAAAAATTCTAGATAAAAGAGAGTATATTTAAGAATATAATGTGTTTTAATTTGTTTTCATTAATAATTGCAATGATTTCTTTTGGCATGAGTTCATAGTCTTAATTTTTGGTTATTTATGTGTGCTGGTAGTATTATCATTCATCTAGATTGATTTTTTTTTTAATAACAGTTTTATTGAGATACAACAACAAAGAAAATTCAGTGTTCTCTTGAATGGGAACTTTGATCATATAAAGAAATAGTATGGTTTGAGAAATATGTATAAATTAAAATCCTAAGAAAAATATACCTTCAACTTTGTAAATTTGATCACTTATGTTTCATGTAATCATTTAAAATAGACTACTCATACTCATACAAAATATGTTGATGAAAACTTTTCAGGAACTCGGCTTCTGTGCGGTGCTGTGTCACACCCACTGCACCTTTGTTTTGTTGAAGTTGACTGGTTTCTTAAAGAATGGCTCCCACTTTCTAGTCTGTCACTCAGATAAGGGATGTCTCCTTTGCCAAACCTATTTTTGGCCCTTCTGTCTTCATTCACTGCCAGGAGATGTTGTATTCTTAGTACTATTACATGAATACATTATTTTCTAGCATTTAGTACAGTATTTTGTAATTATTTTCCCTACTCTTCTACTGCTTTCTAGCTTTTGGAAGACAGGGCTGCTTACTCGCTTCTGTTTCTTTTACAATACTTCCAAGGACTGCTCCTCGCACATTGCCACAGGCACCAAAATGTTGGTTGGACGATCATCTCGCAAATGAAGGCATTTTGCAAGGAAGTTGCCTCAGAATTATAGCTAGAGTTAGAACACACAACTCCAGGTTTTTGCTTATCCTGCTTGGCCATCGTCCTTCATCATTAAAAGTAATAGGTATTTAGTGTCATAACTGACATGAAAAGTGAGATCTAGAATAATATTTTTGGTTTGCATGTCTTTTGCCATCTTTTGGTTTATGATATTTACCTGCAACTAAAAATCATATTTGGTTCAGTTTTATAATATTATTACACAAATCTGATTTTATTAAATATTCAGGTGCAAAATATTGATTATAAATATGTTTCTTCTATGTTCATTCTCCAGTTTTAAGAAGACTTGAATTTAGTCAGAAAGTAATATTTGCATGTGAAAATTGACTCTTAATGTGCTTTTCTGTGCCATAAGGCTGGCGTTGGTCTACCTGGGCTCCTGTTTCCGGCCTCCCACTGGCTTGCTGCATGGCCTTGGGCAGGTTTTCACACGACTTAAAACAGAGGTTCTGTTGTAAGGTAGTACATGCAGATGTTTGACACATTAAGTTTCCAGTAATCTTGGTGGCTTAGTGATGCTGATGTGCTCTCTTCTGCTTTTCTTCTCAGCCAGAGAAAGCCCCAGCTTTCTTGGCCCCTGGATGCTTGCTGCTTTTGAGTTTGATGCTACAGTATTATAAAATGGGAAGTTTCCTGCTCCTGGTCTTTGTTCCTGCTCACCTCTTCCTGATTAGTCTTTGTTAATTCCTAGTGTCATTGTTATTTCTTTCCTTAAATATTTCTTTGTTCCCTTTTTCTGTCCTAAGTTTCCTAGCTGTTGACTCAAATACTCTGCTCTCAGCTTAATGTGTTAGTCTTTCCACCTGCAGCTTTTCTTCAAAAAACGTGCCAGTTAAGGTGGTGCTTGTCTGGACAGGGACCGACTGTGCAGGAAGTACCTGGCACGTGTTGTGGGTCGGATAAATTAATTGGTTTGCTAGCCGGTAGGGTTAGGTAGCTACCAAAGCTGCTGATAGGCACACAGTAGAAAAATGGAGACTAGCATGGTATCTGAGACAGGAAGATTGTCCCATCCTGGAGTTCAGAGCGAGGGGAAGACAGGGTGACACCAGTCAAGACGGACACACCGTTGCCAAGCAGTTTACTCACGCACATGTCAAAGGGAAGAGGTCAGAACAAGACTGAGAAGATGGTGGACTAGTAAGACTCTTCTCCAGAAAAATAGCTAGAGGACAAGCTGAAACAGCCCCGAAAAAGATCTTCTAGGGTTTAGGACAGCAGGTGAAGGCTGCACACCACCCAGAGGAAAGAGGGACAAAAGAGGGAAATCGTGATGACAGAACTCTGAGTTGGAACCAGCAACGGCTGCTGTTGCCGGCACCCTCCCCCACATTAAAGACTTTAGAATTCTCAGGCCTCTGGGCCTGTGACTACAGACAAAGGGGGCTCCAGGGATCTACCACCCCAGGAAAGGGGAGAGAGAGGGACACAGCCTAAGGCTGACTCAGCTTCTGACCCACAAATTTGGACTGCGGTTCCTCTCGGGCCCTTCCAGGCCAGGTGGGACCCACATGGTGCTTTGCCCAGGGAGCCAGCGAAGTACTGTAGAAATCCAAATCCGTCCCTCCAAATCTCCCTCTCTTCTAGCCTGTACTAATTGTTGAGGACTCCACAGGAGAGAGGAAAGAGAGCCTGGGGCTGACTCCCCTTTTGACTTCCAGGTTTGGTCTGCTGCTTCCCAAGAGCCCTTCCAGGCTGGGTGGGGCTGCGCCATTGTTTGCCTTGGAGCTTGCAAGGGGCTAAAGATATACAAACCTCCCAATACTCTCCTCTACTAACAGGAACTGATTGTTGAGGACTCAGGGGAGTGGTAATATTTCCTAGCTGGGAAAAGGGAGGGGGGCTGCCAGAGAAAACTGGAGAACTGTCTCAGAAAGTTTGAATTACAAGGTGCTTAGCCTCCAGATAGGAAGCTCTATCACATTGATCTGGTCTGTGTTGCAACAAATATACTCCAACCAGGCATTGAATTGAGAGCTGCCAAAGAGCGCCATCTCCTGGGAGACCAAGGAAGTGCACGTAAAAAAAATTAAAAACAAGTGGGAGAGGCTTTTTCTGGCCTCTATAGCCTGCCTGCTCAAGGCCCTAGGAAGCGACTCTACAACCAATTACTGGGTGCAGTGCTCAGTTTTGAACAACCAGCCGGACAATCCTAACAATCCAGGTCAAGCCAAAAACCAAAGAGTTGTGGTAACTCACAGCCTCCTGTCAATAAATCTCTATAAAAGAGAAAGAGATTGAGCATCTGAGCAAACTACATCCTAACCAGATGCGTAAACACCAGCAAAAAAAATACGAGCCATACTAAGAAAAAGGAAGACATGGCCCAAGAAGAGGAATACATCAAAGTCCCAGAAGAGATGCAGAATTTGAGAGAACTAATCAGTGAGATGAGCATAAATTTCCAAAATCAAATTAATGAGATGAAAGACAATATAATTAAAGAGATGAATGACATCAAGACGACATTGAGCAAACGCAAAGAAGAATCTGAATTCCTGAACAGAAAAGTAATGCAGTTCATAGGAATGAAAGATACAATAGGTGAAGTCAAAAACATTTGAGGCATACAACAGCAGACTTGAAATGATAGAAGAAAGAATAAGTGATACCGAAGGCAGAGCAGCTAAAATTGAGCAGAGAAAAGAACAGAGAAAGAAAAGAATGGAAAAAATTGAGCAGGGGCTCAGAGAGTTGAATGACAACACAAAACACAACAACATACGTGTCATGGGAGTTCCAGAAGGGGAAGAGAAAGGAAAAGGGGCAGAAAGAGTATTTGAAGAAATAATAGCCGAAAATTTCCCAGCTCTCACGAAAGAAATGAACTTACATGTCCAAGAAGCACACCGTACTCCAATGAGAATAAATCCAAATAGACCTACGCCAAGACACATACTATTCAGAATGTCAAATTTCAAAAGATAAAGAGAAAATTCTCAGAGCAGCAAGAGAGAAGCAAACGATCACGTACAAAGGATGTCCAGTAAGACTTAGTGCAGATTTGGCTCTTCAGAAACCATGGAGGCTAGAAGACAGTGGTATGATACAATTAGGAAACTGAAAGAGAAAAACAGCCAGCTGAGAATTCTTTATCCAGCAAAAATTTCCTTCAAATATGAAGGTGAGTATAAAATATTCACAAACAAACAGAAACTAAGAGAGTTTGCAAAAAGAATGCACCTTTGCAGAAAATATTAAAGGAAGCCTTAGAACCTGAAAGAAAAAGACAGGAGAGAAAGGCTTGGAAGAGAGTATAGAAGAAAGAATAGCAGAAAGGATATCCAAAAGAGTAAAAAGACAGACAAAAGCAAGATGACATATGAAAACCAAAGAATAAAATGGAGGATGTAAATAGTGCATTTATAGTAATATCATTGAATGTGAATGGGTTAAACTCCCCAATCAAAAGATACAGGCTGATAGATTGGATAAAAAAACGTGAGCCATCCATATGCTGCTTACAAGAGACTCACCTTAGACCCGGGGATACAAACCGGCTGAAAGTGAAAGATTGGAAAAAGATAACTCCGCGCGAATAGTAAACAGAAAAGAGCAGGGGTAGCTATACTAATATCAGACAAAACAGACTTTAAATGCAAAAGTTATAAGAGATACAGAATGCCATTATTTATTAATAAAAGGGATTATCCACCAGGAAGATATAATAGTCATATCTATGCATCTAACCAGGGTGCCCTAAAATACATGAGACAAACTCTGGCAAAACTGAAGGGTGAAATAGACATCTCTACAATAATCATTGGAGACTTCAACACCCCACCTACATCATTAGATAGAATAACTAGACAGAAGATCAACAAGGAAACAGAGAACTTGAACAATATGGTAAGTTAGACCTAACAGACATATACAGAACACTGCATCCAAACTCAGTGGGTTATACATTCTTTTCAAATGCCCATGAATCTTTCTCCAGGATAGACCACATGTTAGGTCACAATTCAGCTCTCAATAAATATAAAAAGATTGAAATTATACAAAGCACCTTCTCAGATCATAATGGAATGAAACTAGAAATCAATCATAGCAAAAAAGTAAATTCACAAAGGTGTGGATACTGAACAACACACTCCTAAATAATCGGTGGTTCAAAGAAGAAATTGCAGGTAAAATCAATAAATATATTGAGACAAATGAAAATTAGAACACAACATATCAAAACTTATGGGATACAGCGAAGGCAATCTTGAGAGGGAAATGCCTATATTAAAAAACAAGAAATGCCTATATTAAAAAACAAGAATGCCTATATTAAAAAACAAGAAAGAGCTAAACTCAAAGATTTAACTGAACAACTAGAGAAACTAGAAAAAGAACAGCAAACCAATCCCAAAGCAAACAGAAGGAAAGAAATAAAGATTAGAGCAGAAATAAATGAAAATGAGAACAGAAAAACAATAGAGAAAATCAACAAAACCAAAAGCTGGTTCTTTGAGAAGATCAATAAAATTGACAACCCCCTAGCTAGAATTAAAAGAAAAAAAGAGAGAAGATGCAAATAAATACACAGAGAAATGAAAGGGGGGAGGTTACAAATGACTCCACAGAAATAAAAAGAATCATAGGAGGATATTATGAGAAATTATATGCCAACAAACTAGACAACGTAGATGAAATGGACAAATTTCTAGAAACGCACAACCAACCTACTGACACTACAAGAAATGCAAGAACTTAACAAACCAATCACATTTAAGGAGATTGAATCTGTCATCAAAAATCTCCCAGCAAAGAAAAGTCCAGGACCAGATGGCTTCACAGGTGAATTCTACCAAGCATTTCAAAAAGAATTAACACCAATCCTGTTTAAACTCTTCCAAAAAATTGAAGAGGAGGGAAAATTACCCAACACATTTTATGAAGCCAACATCACCCTAATACCAAAGCCAGA
>JAQZBX010019638.1:10212-33735 GCA_029593785.1 Cabassous unicinctus | reverse complement strand
AGTAAAAAAAACCCCAACACCTTTCCCAGTCTTTGCAGATTGACATATGCAGGTATTCATAAATGTTTATAAAAAGTTATGATGTTTTAGATAAACTTAAGGCTTGGAAATTAAGAAAAATAGGGTTAAAGCTATATCTTTTATTATTATGAAAAACTGCCTGCTTTGCTTTAAAGTGGACACTTTTTAATTACCTAGATTTTCTCTCTAATAATTGTTGGAATATTAGTCCAAAAAACACTGCCTTTAGACCAGCAGATCTAATTGAAACATAAACATCAAGTCTAGTTTTCCTCTAGAGTGTTCTTTTTTTAACTTTATTTTGTACATTTAATAATTGAAAATATAAACAATTAAAAACTAAAAAGTAAACACAGATGAATAAATATATTTCTCAATTAAATGTACTGGATACATATAAAATTTTTTTGAACCATCAATATGTTACACAATATATTTGGTTCATAGTAACGCAATCATACAGTGTTGCCTTTTTGTGTTTGGCTTGCTTCACTCAACATAATGTCCTCCAGATTCATCCATGTTGTCATATGCTTTACAACTTCATTTCTTCTTAGAGCTGCATAATATTCCATCGTGTGAATGATGGACACCTGGGTTGTTTCCAACTTTTGGCAATGGTGAATAATGTTGCTATGAACATCGGTGTGCAGATGTCTGTTCGTGTCACTGCTCTCAGATCTTCTGGGTAAATACCCAGTAGTGGTATTGCCGGGTCACGTGGCAAGTCTATATTCAACTTCTTTAGGAACTGCCAGAGTCCTCCACAGTGGCTGTACCATTCTGCATTCCCACCAACAGTGAATAAGTGTTCCTGTCTCTCCACATCCTCTCCAACACTTGTAGTTCTCTGTCTTTTTAATAGTGGCCATTCTGATAGGTGTGAAATGATATCTCATTGTAGTTTTGATTTGCATTTCCCTAATCATGAGTGATGTTGAACATTTCTTCATGTGTTTTTTTTTTGCCATTTGTATTTCTTCTTTGGAGAAATGTCTATTCAAGTCTTTTGCCAATTTTTTAGTTAGGTCATTTGTCTTTTTATTGTTGTAACATCCCTTTATATGTCCTGGATATTAAACCCTTATCAGATATGTGATTTCCAAATATTTTTTCCCATTGACTTGGCTGCCCTTTCACCCTTTTGACAAAGTCATGTGAGGTGCAAAAGTGTTGAATTTTGAGGAGGTCCCATTTATCAAATTTTTCTGTTGTTGTGTGTGATTTGGGTGTTAGGTCCAAGAAACCACCACCTACTACAAGGTCTTGAAGATGTTTCCCTACATTTTCTTCTAGTAGTTTTATGATCCTGGCTTTTCTATTTAGATCTTTGATCCATTTTGAGTTGATTCTTGTATAAGGGGTGAGATAGGGTTCTCTTTCATTTTTTTGGTTATAGATATCCAGTTTTCCCAACACCATTTTTTGAAGAGACTGTTTTGTCCCATTAACATGGACTTAGGTTTGTCAAAAGCCAGTAGACTGTATAGGTGAGGGTTTATTTATGGGTTCTCAATTCTATTCCACTGATCGATTTGTCTGTCTTTATGCCAGTTCCATGCTGTTTTGACCACTGTAGCTTTGTAATATGTTTCAAGGTCAGGCAGTAAAATTCCTCCCACATTGCTCTTCTTTTTTAGAATGCGTTTTGGCTATTTGGGTGCACTTACTCTTCCAAATGAATTTGGTAATTGCCTTCTCTAATTCTGTAAAGTAAGCTGTTGGGATTTTGATTGGTATTGCATTGAATCTATAAATCAGTTTGGGTAATATTGATATCTTCACTATATTTATTCTTCCAATCCATGAACATGGAATGTCTTTCTATTTGTTTAGGTCTTTTAAAATTTCTTTTAGCATTGTTTTGTAGTTTTCTGCATATAGGTCCTATACTTCTTTGGTTAAATTAACTCCTAGGTATTTGAGTCTTTTTGTTGCTACTGAAATTGGAATTTTCCCCCTGATTTCCTCCTCAGATTGTTCAGTACTAGTGTACAAAAACATTACTGGTTTTTGTGTGTTGATCTTGTATCCTGCCACTTTGCTGAACTCATTTATTAGCTCTAGTAGCTTTGTTGTGGATATTTCAGGATTTTCTAAGTATAGGATCATGTCATCTGCAAATAGTGAGAATTTTACTTCCTCTTTTCCTATTTGGATGCCTTTAATTTTTTTTTCTTGTCTAAGTGCCCTAGCTAGAACTTCTAATAAAATATTGAATAACAATGGTGACAGTGGGCATCCTTCTCTTGTTCCTGATCTTAGAGGGAAAGCTTTCAACCTTTCCCCATTGAATATGATGCTAGCTGTGGGGTTTTCATATGTGCCTTTTATCATATTGAGGAATTTTCCTTCTATTCCTATCTTTTGAAGTGTTTTTTAATCAAAAAATGATGCTGGATTTTGTCAAATGCCTTTTCTGCATTGATTGATATGATCATGTGGGTTTTTTTCCTTCAATTTGTTAATGTGGTGTATTACATTGATTGATTTTCTTATGTTGAACCAGCCTTGCATACCAGGAATAAGTCTCACTTGATCGTGATGTATAAGTCTTTTGATATGCTGTTGGATTCGATTTGCAAGTATTTTGTTGAGAATTTTTGCATCTATGTTCATTAGAGTGATTGGCCTGTAATTTTCTTTTCTTGTAGTATCTTTATCTGGCTTTGGTATTAGGGTGATGTTGGCTTCATAAAATGTGTTGGGTAATTTTCCCCCCTCTTCAATTTTTTGGAAGAGTTTAAACAGGATTGGGTTAATTCTTTTCAAAATGCTTAGTAGAATTCACCTGTGAAACAATCTGGTCCTGGGCTTTTCTTTGCTGGGATATTTTTGATGACGGATTCAATCTCCTTAAATGTGATTAGTTTGTTAAATTCTTGTATTTCTCATAGTGTCAATGTAGGTTGGTTGTGCATTTCTAGGAATTTGTCCATTTCATCTAGGTTCTCTAGTTTGTTGGCATATAGTTTCTCATAATATCCTCTTATGATTCTTTTTATTTCTATGGGGTTATTTGTAACGTCCCCCCTTTCATTTCTGACTACATTTATTTGCATCTTCTTTCTTTTTTCTCTCTCTCTTTTTCTTTGTTAGTTTAGCTAGGGGTTTGTCAATTTTATTGATCGTCTCAAAGAACCAGCTTTTGGTTTTGTTGATTTTCTCTGTTTTTTGTTTGTTTGTTTGTTTGTTTTTGTTGTTGTTTTCTCATTTTCATGTATTTCTGCTCTAATCTTTATTATTTCTTTCCTTCTGCTTCCTTTGGGATTGATTTACTGTTCTTTTTCTAGTTTCTCTAGTTGTTCAGTTAAATCTTTGAGTTTAGCTCTTTCTTCTTTTTTAATATAGGCATTTAGGGCTATAAATTTCCCTCTCAAGACTACCTTTCACTGTATCCCATAAATTTTGATATGTTGTGTTTTCATTTTCTTTTGTTTCAATATATTTACTCATTTCACGTGCAATTTCTTGTTTGACCCACTGATTATTTAGGAGTGTGTTGTTCAGCCTCCACACATTTGCGAATTTACTTTTTTCCTGTCTATGATTGATTTCTAGTTTCATTCCATTTTGATTTGAGAAGGTACTTTGTATAATTTCAATCTTTTTATATTTATTGAGAGCTGCATTGTGACCTAACACATGGTCTATCCTGGAGAAAGATCCATGGGCACTTGAGAAGAATATATAACCTGCTGAGTTTGGGTGCAGTGTTCTGTATATGTCTATTACGTCTAACTTGTTTATCATATTGTTCAAGTTCTCTGTTTCCGTGCTGATCTTCTGTCTAGTTGTTCTATGAGTGGGGTGTTGAAGTGTCCAACGATTATTGTAGAAATGTCTGTTTCTCCCTTCAGTTTTGCCAGAGTTTGTCTCATGTATTTTGGGGCAACCTGGTTAGGTGCGTAGATATTTATGACTGTTCTATCTTCCTGGTGGATAGTCCCTTTTATTAATATATAATGGCCTTCTGTATCTCTTGTAACTTTTTTGCATTTAAAGTCTGTTTTGTCCGTTATTAGCATAGCTACCCCTGCTCTTTTCTGGTTACTATTCGTGTGGAGTATCTTTTTCCAACCTTTCACTTTTAGCCGGTTTGTATCCCTGGGACTAAGGTGAGTTTCTTGTATGCAGCATATGGACGGCTCATGTATTTTTATCTATTCTATCAGCCTGTATCTTTTGAATGGGGAGTTTAATCCATTCACATTCAATGATACTACTGTAAATGCACTATTTACTTCCTCCATTTTATTCTTTGGTTTTCATATGTCATCTTATTTTTGTCTGTCTTTTTACTCTTTTGGTTATCCTTTCTGCTATTCTTTCTTCTAATCTCTCCTCCAAGCCTCTCTCTCCTATCTTTTTCTTTCAGGTTCTAAGGCTTCCTTTAATATTTCCTGGAAAGGTGAATTCTTTTTTGCAAACTCTCTTAGTTTGTTTGTGAATATTTTATACTCACCTTTATATTTGAAGGACAGTTTTGCTGGATAAAGAATTCTTGGCTGGCAATTTTTCTCTTTCAGTTTCCTAATTGTATCATACCACTGTCTTCTTGCCTCCATAGTTTCTGAAGAGAAATCTGCACTAAGTCTTACTGGATGTCCCTTGTACATAATGGTTTGCTTCTCTCTTGCTGCTCTGAGAATTTTTGTCTTTAACATTTGACATTCTGAGTAGTATGTGTCTTGGAATAGGTGTATTTGGATTTATTCTGATTGGAGTACAGTATGCTTCTTGGACATGTAAATTCATTTCTTTCATGAGAGTTGGAAATTTTTCAGCTATTATTTACTCAAATAACTCTTTCTGCCCCTTTTCCCTTCTCTTCTTCTGGAACTCCCATGACACATATGTTGTTGCGTTTTGTGTTGTCATTCTACTCTCTGATCCCCTGCTCAATTTTTCCATTCTTTTCTCTCTCTGTTCTTTTCTCTCTTCAATTTTAGCTGTTCTGTCTTCAGTATCACTTATTCTTTCTTTTATCATTTCGAGTCTGCTGTTGTATGCCTCAAATGTGTTTCTTTTTAATCTATTATGTTTAATATGCTTTGTACTTTATACAGACTTTCCAATTTTAAGTTGTTAAATTTTTTTTACCTTAATGTATTTATAGTATGACTTTATTTTCCTTTTAAAATCTGAACAAACTGTAATGATATCACCTCTGTCATTAAGAAATAAAATGTTTGGTAATCTGTGATCTAAGTGTCCTAGGTATCAAGATACATGAAAATAAAAGTTAATTTAATCGAAGCAGTATAGAGATATGGATATAATAAAAAATAAGGAAAGAATTCAATGACATAAATAACAGTAATAAATACAGAATATCAACAAAGCCAAAAGTCAGTTCCATGAAAGGATTAATAAAAGTAGAAGCCTATAGCATAATTAATCATAAGAAAAGAGATAAAACACAAATTACCAATATGATTGAACTTTTTTCTTTTTTTCTTTTTTTCTTTTTCTTTTTCCTTTTTTTAGGTACCAGGGCTGTGGATTGAACCCAGGACCTTGTATGTGGGAAGCTGTTGCTCAACCACTGAGCTATACTGGCTTCTCCGAGTTGTTTTTTTGTTTGTTTGTTTGTCTGTTTGTTTGCCTGTTTGTTTGTTTGTTTGTTTTTGTTTTAAGGAGATACCAGGAATTGAACCTGAGACCTCATATATGGGAAGCAGGTGCTCAACCCCTTGAAATACATCTGCTTCTTTTTTTTTTTTTTAATTTATTTTTATTTTTATTTTTTAAGATACTTAGATTACATAAATGTTACACAAAAAATATAGGGGTTCCCATACGCCCCACCTCCCACACCTCCCACAACCTCCTACATAAACATCCTTCATTAGTGTGGCACATAACCTGCAATGGATATACACATCCTGGGGCTTTGCCATTAAGCATGGACCATAGTTCACATTGTAGACCACACTCTCTTCCACACAGTTCTGCATGTTATATGATGATATAAAATGGCCTAATCTGTCATTGCAATGTCACTCGGGACAATTCCCAAGTCCCGAAAAAGCCCCTGTATTACAACTGCTTTTCCCTCTTCCTGCCCCCAGAGCCTCCAGTGGCCACTGGTTCCACATTAATGTTGTAATTTCTTCCATTGCTTGAATCACTATATGTCTATAATAGAATACCAGGAAGTCTACTCTACTCCATAGCTTTTCCCCCAATCCTGAGGAGTCTGGAATGGTGATGTCTACTCCACCTCCAATTGAGAGGGGCCTTATATCCCATGGATAAATTGGATGGGATTATCCTGCCAGCAGCTGCAGATTCTCCATTCCCTCGTCAAATGTGTTTTTTATCTCACCTATTGTGTCTTTCATTCCCATGAGGTCAGTTACTTTTCTATTCAGGATTTCAAATTCTTTTTTGCGTTTGCTCAGTGTCTTCTTGATATCATTTATCTCTTTAACTATATTGTCTTTCAACTCATTAATTTGATTTTGGAAATTTGTGCGCCTCTCACTCATTAATTCTCTCAAATTCTGCATCTCTTCTGGGGCTTTGATGTATTCCTTTTCTTGGGCCATGTCTTCTTTAGTATGGCTTGTAGTTTTTTGCTGATATCTAGGCATCTGATTAGGATGTAGTTTACTCAGATGCTCAATCTCTTTCTCTTTTGTAGGGATTTAGTGGTAGGAGGTTGTGGGTTTCCACTGCTCTTTGATTTTTGGCTCAACTTGGATTGTTAAGATTGTCCTGCTGATTGCTCAAAACTGGGCACTGGACCCAGTAATTGGTTGTAGAGTTGCTTACTAGGGCCTTGGGCAGGGAGGCTGTAGAGGCCAGAAAATCCTCTCCTACTTGTTTTTAATTTTCTTCCATGCATGCACTTGGTCTGCCAGGAGATGGCGCTCTTTGGCAGTTCTCAGTTCAATGCCTGGTCAGAGTGTATTTGTTGCAACACAGACCAGATCAATGTGATAGAGCTTCCTGTCTGGAGGCTAGGAGCCTTGTAATTCAAACTTTCTCTAAGACAGTTCTCCAGCCTTCTCTGGCAGCCCCCTCCCTTTTCTCAGCTAGGAAATATTTCCATTCCTCTCTGAGTCCTCAACAATCTGTCCCTCTTAGTAGAGGAGGAGATTGGGAGGGTTGTATATCTTTAGTCCCTTGCATGGTCCAAGACAAACAATGGTGCAGCCCCACCCGGCCTGGAAGGGCTCCTGGGACACAGTGGACCAAATTTGTGGGTCAGAAGCTGATTCAGCCTTAGGTTGTGTCCCTCTCTCTCCCCTTTCCTGGGGTGGTAGATCCCTGGAGCCCCCTTTGTTTGTAGTCGCAGGCCCAGACGCCCGAGAATTCTAAAGTGTCTTTAGTGTGGGGGAGGGTTCCAGCAGCAGCAGCCAGTGGTTTCAACTCACGGTTCTGTTATTGTGATTTCCGTCTTTTGTCCCTCTCTCCTCTGGGTGGTGTCCAGCCTTCACCTGCTATCTGAAACCCTAGAAGATCTTTTTGGAGGCTGTTTCAGCCTGTCCTCTAGCTATTTTTCTTCTGTAGTGTTCTTGTATTAAAAATTTTGTACCTGTGATAATTTCCTTAAGATAAATTCCTGGAGGTGCAGTTAATTGCATACCTATCAGCATTTTCTTCATTCAGTTATTCATTCAACAAATACTTTTTGACTGTCTACTATGGCCTTAAGTGTTGGTTAGGACAGGAGATATAGTGAACAAAGCAGACATGACTACAGTTCTCAAAGAGCTTACAATATGTAGCAGTTAATAAATACTAAACAAACAAATAAATATTGATAAAATATTCTAAGTTCTATAAAGAAAAAAATCAGAGTGGTGAGAGAGACTAATCAGGGATCTGGGGATCATAAGGGAAGTAAAGAAGTAATAACTCCTTTTATTAAGGAAGTAAAATATATGTATGCCAATCCTAGTGTTACTGGATTTTGTCTAGGTTCTTGACTGTGTTGCAGAAATGAAATTCAAAAGCATGTCACGTTGATTAGGCCAGTAATTTAGTAAGGTAGGGAGGGAAGAGTAATGAGAGAAAATAACAGATCATAGGTCCCCAGTAGAGAGTAAGGGGCTGAAGAGTGATAAAGAGGGCTGATTTATAGACTACAATTTCCCATTATAGATTATAAATGCCCAAGTTTTAGTTGCTTGTTGATCCACGTGGGGTGGATACAGCGAGAGCAGGGTGCTGAAGGCGAGGGGGGAGGTGCTTCTGTGCCTGCTTTTTAAACCATTCATTATTCTGCCCCTTTGCTAATGGCATGGGAGGAGTCCCAGCTGTTTGCTGTTTTGATTGATTACCCCACCCATCAATCCCCCAGAAAGGCCCAATTAAAATGTCCCTGGAAAATATCTGGGGCTTCTGGCTTCCGGAGGAAACCTCATTCTGAATAGCAGAAATCTCATTCTGAATGGGATTCTCATGAGGGTCTTCCAGTAGCCATTTTGGGGGTATCAATATCCACGTGGACTTCTTGCCAGGTTCCAGATCCATCTATTGATTCCCTATTTTACTAGCCTGCTTCATTCCCCGCTCAGAGAGTTTTTTATTCTTAAAGGGGTGCTGAAGGGGGATGGTAATTCTTCTTCTGTAATTACTTCCTGCTGGTTAGGGGCAGTAGGCCCTAACTAACAAGGTGTAAAACCCTCTGGCTGTTCTATCTCGGTTGGAGGAAGATGGATCTGGCATCCTGGGCAAAGCTGGATCAAGTCCCCATTTGGCTAACGAGATGTTGATTCTGGAAGAAATAAGCTTGATTAGAATTTTGAGGATATATGGTCCCACTAAGAGGATACTGGACCACAAAATTAGAAGGCCAGGTGCCTGTAAAGGATGCATTTTCCCGAAGTTGGTGGGAAACAGTGTTCTTTCAGTTATTTTATGCTGTTGGTTATCTCTAGAGAGAAGAAATTGCAATAGACAACGGAGTTAGGTATAAATTGCCAATACCAGTTCCTATGGTAGAGGAGAGGAATGAGAAGAGGCATTGCCCTTTTTAGTTATTATATAGGGAGAAATTACAGGAAGTGAAAACAGACAAGGTTTCTTAAGGGGTATCACGTTTGCCCTCCCCTTAACAATAGGTGTTTGGGCTAGAGTTAGAGGGAACAGTGTATTTGACACAGACGCTATTTAGCTTTGTCTCTTGAAGAGGTATTTCAGGCCTTCCAATGACTGGCACTCGTGCATTCCATCAGATGCTTCTGGTGAGCTGGCACTTTCCTGGGCAGCTGGCTTCACTCGCGATAAGTGCACCAAACTGGAAATTCCTTTAACAGCTGAGTGAATGATCAGAAATATAAAGTTCCTTCCATCTTGGCTCTCATTGAGAGAGAGTCTTCTTTTCTTGACAAGTTTTGATCACAACCTGGTTTCAGGTCCTGGGTAGGAAAAGGTTGCCTGTGGACCATCTCAAAGGGGCTAAGCTGAAGTTGGTTTTAGCCACTCCATTTGTTATTTCCCTTCTGATGGGAAACGCTTAGCCCTGGCAGGATGGCATGTGGGTTTGCCAGCCCTCCTCCCCAGAGTATTAGTGGGACAAGTTCTAGAACAAGGGCTAAGAGGGATACCTGGGTTAAGCACGTTCATTAACTACTTAGAAAATGAAGTTTACCAGGATTCTTAACATGTTCAATATTTCTCTGCATATGATCTAGAATAGAAAAGATATCACCATAATCATCAGGCCTATATCTAGAATAGGATATAGATAAAGTACTTAATACTAATTAATGCACTACTCAATGCATAAGTTTTTCTTTGAGCTGCCATTAATAGATTTAAGTTCCAGGTTTGTGATACCTTACATGTTATCTCTTCATGGGAGTAGGCCATAATGCCAATTGTGTTTAAGTTCTACTCACAGTACTCTGGTGATCATTGCTCCACTTGGTATGTCCTTCACACAGCCAGCATGCTGCAGCACCATTGACCTTAGAGAGAAGCTAGGAAAGTTGGTTCCAGTATTTTACTGGCCTGGTGCATAGCACCCTTTGGCACTATGAAACAGTGCCAGTCTGGAGGCAATATCCATTGTACATTTGGCTATATCGAGCCATCGTTGGCTGCTGCAGGAGTTTGAAACTGCAACGTAGTCTCCATAGACTTCAGGAGCACAACCAAAGATGTAGTAGACACCTTTATTATTTTAGGGGTCAGTGACCAACCTAGCCAATAACTCAAATGGAGAGGCAACCTGTAGTGTATTGAAGGCCTAGTTTGAACGCACAAGAGTTTGACAATGCTGAAGTTCCTTTTGATTTTTATACTCTTTTTAATCTCTTCCAATGCAATGTATAACATATCATATGAACTTATTTATACATTAAATCTACTCGCAAGACAGTATTGACATTGAAAGACTCACTTTTGGGTTACCTTTCATTGTTACACAATTTGTAACAGGTGAACTCCAAATCTGATTTCCTAGGCACAAGCAAACTGACAAAGTTAAAAACAGATTTCAAAATTGAACACAAAGTTAAGCACAGATTAAAACAGAAGAAAGAATTTTATATCCTCAGTATTTCTAGAAACTCTTTGATCTTAATTGATGGTACATGAGGTTTCTTATTTTCCAGGAGAGGTTTAGTAACTGGTTTGGTTCTTGATCTCTATTCACACCTTTTATAGGCACAACTGAGTTTAAACCAATGGAAGTTTGAGGTGTATTTCCTCATTTCTTTAAGGAGACATGTCATGAGGTTTCTGGCCCTCACATTTATCTGTCCTCCTCTTTTACACTGGTTTAACTGGAATTCAGGGTCTTATACAGAGGCTGCTCTTAGCCATACTGTGGCCATGTAGACCACCAGTAGGCAGAATTTAAGACACTCCTATGGGAGCTATGCCCATTTTTCTAGGAAGAATAAAGAAGTGCTTTTTAGTAGATTGATCTGGTGTCCCAGAGTCCAAGTCTGACTAAAACGTTCACCATTCCAAATAATTTGGAGCTGATGCTCTGGTCTCAGCATCCTGAGAATTTAATCCAGGGCCTTGCCAACAGGCATCCCTGCCGACCTAGGTCTTGGGGGATGCCTGGAACCCTGACGGTCAGACCAAAGCGCCCAAGCCAAATTGGTGGGAGACGAGAGCAGTTGCCCAAATCGAAGCATCTGAGATAAGTCTCAGAGGACGTTTGGCTGCCCTCTGAATTTAAGGGCCCAAGGAATTTCTTGGGGGCCATTCAGAGATTACTGCTCTGGTTCTTGACACCTCTGACATTCCAGGGTTCGAGATTGACTGTACTAATACCCAAACTAAAGCTCCTGAGCTAAGGCTTAGGGGAAGTTTGGTTGCTCACTGAATCGAAGTGCCCAAGTTGAGTCTTGGCGGACATTCACAGTTACTTCTCTGGTTCCTGCCACCCCAGGAATCACAGAGACCCTGCTGCCAGGTGTTTCTGGGGCCGTTCTGGACTTGGGAGACAGACCTAATAGATCAGATGCCTTCCAAGCTAAATATTGCTCCTTCCTGGAGAATGGGCAAAAAAGCTTCTTCCTATTCTTACAGAGGTCTTAAGAGCCATTCTAGTCTTATGACTTTACTGTTTGGTAGTTTCCCAGTTAGACCAGTTATCAAAAGGCCATTGAGTGATTAGAAATCAATTGTTCTAGCTAACAGGCCTAGGGGGCCTGAGGCAATAACTTCCTTGCTAGCAAATACATTTTCAGTTTTACAGTTTTAAAGACATTCCAAAGCATTTTCACACAAACCTGTAATGAGAAATTCAGTAGTAGGAAGTAGGAAGGTAAAATTTGGGTAAAGGTTAATTATGAGAGGAGCCCAGGCCTGTGACACCCCTAGGGAAGGGGACTTCCATGGCATCCATCTTGACCCTGCTTGCTGCCCTTTCCACCCTGTCCCAGACCAGGTAGTCGGGTGTGGTCAATAGAAGGCGGGCTTGCAAAGGCATGGACCCACTGAGAGGTGCAAGCCTCTGGCTCTGAGTCATTGCCCTGCCACCGAGGAGAGAGGGTGGGAGAAAGCAATGGCAGCCAGGCCCAAGGGCAAAGCCACCTGCTAAAAGGAGCTTTGCAGCACCCGATGCTCAGCTGGGGGACCTCTGTCTTGGCAGGGTCCTGTGCCCTGGCCCTCCCAGCTGGGGTCAGATCTCACAAACCTGGGTGCGTGGCTTGGATGCAGAGAGTTCCCGCATCCCAGCCTCTTCCCTCCTGGAATTACGTCCCATGGGGGCTCATAGGTGAACCCGTTTAAAGTGGATAACCAAAAGAAGGCATTAAACAAACTAGGCCATAGTTTCACTCACCAATATCTCCTGGCTGGCTCGCCAAATATGTTACCAGATTTTGTCTAGATTCTACACTATGTTGCAGAAATGAATTGCAAGAGCACATCACATTGATTAGGCCAGTAATTTATTAAGGTAGGGAGGGAAGAGAAATTGGAGAAAATAACAGATCATAGGTCCCTGGTAGAGAGTAAGGGGCTGAAGAGTGATAAAGAGGGCTGATTAATAGACTACAATTTCCCATTATAGATTATAAATGCCCAGGTTTTACTTGCATATTGATCCATGTGGGGCAGACGTGGCAAGAGCAGGGTGCAGAAGGCGGGGGCGGGGGGGGTGGGTGCGCCTGCTTTTTAAACCATTCATGGGAGGAGTCCCAGCTGTTTGCTCTTTTGATTGATTACCCCACCCGTCAATTCCCCAGAAGGTCCCAATTATAATGTCCCTGGAGAATATTTGGGGCTTCTCCTGGCTTCTGGAGGAAACCTCATTCAGAATAGCAGAAATCTCATTCTGAATGGGATTCTCATGAGGGTCTTCCAGTAGCCATCTTGGGATATCGATATCCACGTGGACTTCTTGCCAGGTTTCAGATCCATCTATTGATTCCCTATTTTACTACCCTGCTTCACTAGGTTTTATTATTTTAAAAATATTTGTTTACTTGGCTGGCAAAATAAAAACTAATTTACATTTCTTTCTTTGACAATAAATTTTAGCAAGTTTTTATGCTCATTGATTTTTCTTTATTTCTTATACTCTCTTCTTTTTCTTTAATTGGCCATTCCATGAAAGGAAAATATATATTTTGAATGTATTGTTTATTGATGGAAGTTTTATGTTTCATTGCTCATTTTAAAACATGATTTTTAAAAATTTTCTTAGAGCAAACTCAAAACTAATTAACTTGCCTTTCACCTCTGGGTGAAGTGAATTTTTTAAAATCATTGACTCTCAGTTCCCATCCATAGTTTGTAGTAAGAAAATATATTAAATTTGGGTGAATTATTTTCACTGTTCTCAAGAACATCTTAATATATGAAAGAAATGCATTTTGGCCCACTTGGTAGTAGAACAAAATTATTTATAATTAATTTACTATATATTTATTTATTTAGAATATTTTAATATTCATGTGTATTTTAAAAGAGTTGTTTTCCTCCAGGTCAATTTTACCACCATACTACTACACTTTTGCCAACATCTTAGGGTCATTTTTTTCTTTACAACAACATTGTGTAGTTGTCACTTGCTCCTGCTTTGAAGTCAGTCAGCCCATATTCAAATTCAATCCTTACCACTTATAAATTGAATATAGTCTTAGCTAAATTACTTATCCTTTCTATGTATCCTCCTTTTCCTCTCTGAAAAACCCTCCTTACATTTAATGCCCTTAGTAAGTGCCTGGCACACAGTATTCAGATTTGCTGCCACTTTTTTCCCCTACAGTTGTTAATATGATTAGTATGATTTTGTTTACTATCCTATTATTTCTATCATGTAACCAGTTCTCTCTGTATTGTTCCAAGAAGAGCAGGGCAGACAACTTCAAGCTCAGCCACAACCCCATATCTGTGATTCCTGCAAAACCTCAAGCCCATTTAGGTTGAGACCTGGAAGGGCTTCTTAACCAGGAGTCCACGAAAGATTTCAGGGGATCCATGAGCTTGAATTAATTTTGAATAATCCTAAAGTTTAAAGACATGCCGATATTGAGTGTCATAGAACTATCTGCCGCTACACTCTGAGAAGGGGTCTGTGGTTTTCACCTGACTGGTAAAGGGGTCCATGGAACAAAAAAGGTTAAGAACTCCTGCCTGAGACACTGGAGAGCAGCATCATGGTTTCTCAAGCTAGAGGAGATTCTTACCTTAACCACATTCTGGGACATTGCTATGTTTGGTTGGATTACTAACTTAAAAATAGAGGATAGATTATAAAGTATGTCAGTGTAGTCTACAGATATTCAAAGTATAATAACCCGACTTCTAGCAGATTAGTCTGATCTTTGTAAGAATTTGGATTTTGCTCCTGTTTCTAGCACCTCCTGAAGAATGGAGAGAGGCAGGTTTTCACAGTGGCCAGGGCCATCTGTAGGGATAATTGAGGCTTGATTATCTTTTACTAACTTGCCTGCATACATTTTTACAAAGATGAAATTGATTTGCAAGAGCAGATCTGATTAGTAGAATTGAGAAAGTCAGTAAGAAATATGTAGTCGTTTTAGGGGGCAAAAGCATGATGTGGAGAGTGTATGGGGAGTGGATGGAGTTAATAATAGAACAATAAGGAGACAAAGGGTGCTTGAAGAAGGGAAGTAAAGAGAGGTAGGAGGTAGTGTGCTCTGTTGCTAGGCAGCCAAGAACAAGCTTTTCAGTGTTGTCGGAGTAACAGTAGAAGGAGATAATGAGTACTTCAGTTTTTTTAGGAATCAACTAGTAGTAAGTACGTACTTCTTTCCTTTGACACCCTAACTCACTTAATAGCAACCTGGGTATCCTAGTTACCACTTTTGAGAAGAGACAAGATAAATAATTTAGAAATTGAGTGTTTAGCAGACTATAATCTAATGGCAATGACTTTTAAAAAGCATTTAAGCCTTTGTTGGTTGCAGGTTTTAGATTTGCTTCTGAATAGTTGCCCCAATGGAAATATTTCCAAAGCATATTTTTAAAAATGTTTTATTATGGAAAATTTTAAGTATTGTTGGGGAAATATAATTGAAAATAAAATCTTCTCCCAACCCAGAAAACCTCTCCACAAAGGTAGAAGAGGGAAAAAAAAATGTTATTTAGTAAGCATTAAGCCAAAATGCAAAGCATAATAGCCAAACCACTAACAAGATAGCAAAGAAAGAAATCTCACCCTTTCACATAGCCAAGCAAACACAACTGATTACGTACATGTTCTCAAGATAAACAAAAACTAGTCCTCAAGTAAAAGGACTTTACAGCACCTTTTTTTTTTCACCCACAGTTTAACTTAAATTCATCTGGTAATTGAAGTGGTCTTTGTATTTGCCAGCTGGTTCTATCCAAAGAAATAATGTAACTTCTCATATCTCTATGACATCTAGACAGTTATAGCCAGATGCCTAAACTAAACTCCCATGGAAATGGAAAGATAAGGATGCTAATTTCCTTGATGTTTATATTTCATAGAGATGGCTCTCAGGTATTGAGAAAGACAAAACTGAAAAAGGGCTTATTGAACTTTTTGAAAGATTTACATACATCTCAGAGGGGCAGGGAAAGGATTTACGATTACAAGTTTTCTAAAGAATCTTCTAAGAAGATGGAAAAAAGGGGTCCGTGGAACAAAAAAGGTTAAGAACCCCTGCTATAGGCTTTTAAATATATATTTAATATCTGGTAGGACTAACACCTTTTTTTTCTGGCTGTTGTTACTCACTTGTTCTTCCAAATGGACTTTATAATGCATTTATCTAGCTCCAGAAAAAATTAATGATATTTTGATTAGGTGAATATTAAATTTATAAATTAAAACAGAGAATATGACATCTAAGCATCTTTTATGATGTTGAATCTTCTTGCCCAAGAACATGGTATAGTTTTTCATTTGTTCAAGTTCACTTTGTCTTTCAGATTTTACTCTATTCCTGTATTAGTTTTCTGTGACTCTTACAACAAATTATCATAAACTTGGTAGTATAAAACAATGGTAATTTATTGTCTCACAGTTCTGGAGGTGAGCAATCTGAAATCAGAGCTGAAATCAAGGTGTCATCAGGGTCATGCTCCCTCTGGAACTACTAGGGGAGTAGTTGCCTCTTCCAATTTCTGATGGTTAAAGGCATTCTTTGACTTTTAGCCACATCACTCTAATCCACCTCTTAGTCACATTGCCTCTTCCTCTTTGGTGTGCCTTTCTCTTACAAAAACACTTGTGATTGGATTTAAGATCCACCTGAACAATCCAGAATAATCTTCCCATGTCAAGATCCTTAACTTGACCACATCCACAGACACTTTTTCCATATAAGGTAACATATACATTGTTGAAAGAGCAGAATTGAGTTTGCAGATTACAGCATTTTATTCAGGAAACCATCTGATATTTCTAAGTCATAACAGAATAGTATATCAAGAGAGGAGAGACATGTAACTCTAAAGCATATTTTGAGTATTTTGTGCTTGCCAAAAAGCCAAATAAGTTTCCTGAACAGGAAGTTTGTTCTTTCATTTAGCCTGCAGAGAGATGATTCAAGTAGGAGTTATGCATTATAGATTGGTAAAAGTTACTTCCTTAAATAAAGACAGTTTGTATCCATGATAATGGAGGAGAGTAGTGGCAAAATCAATTCAAAATGACATGTAAATCCAAAATTGCAGCACTTAAAATTGAAATACTCCTGAATCAGGAGTAGGGAGTTGAACAGAATTTCAGAATATCTTATTCCATAATCTTTTCTCTTCTCCATATTGGAAATGAGAGGACTTACCACTCAGATTCTGTAAAATACCAGTATAAATAGAACTGCTATTTTGTTTAAGAGTGAATATTGATGATTTAGACCAGGAATCGGCACACCTTTTCTGCAAAGGGCCAGATAGTAAATATTCTTATCTTGCAGGCCATGTCATCTCTGTTGCAACAAGCTCAATTCTATTGCAGCTAAAAGCAGTCATAGGCAATACATATAGGAATGGGATAGGCTAGCTGGATTCCAATAAAATTTTATTTATAAAAAGAGTTGGGAGCATGTAGCCCACAGGTTGTAGTTAGGTCTTTGCTGGGTTGGAGGCATTGGTATACTGGTAAATATTTAACAACCAGCTTTTGGAAGGAAGGGAGAAGCCCTGATTTGCCCATTTACATGGTGTAAATACTCCCACCATGGTTGATTTCAAGCTACCAACTTGACATCATTAAACAGAGTAGATGTAGAGTAGCACACCAATATATTGCATTTCCACCATACAATTAAAATAGACATAAATAACCTCAAGAGCATAGATAACAGTAGAATGTAGTAAAATAATTAGGAAGCAATGAGTTTTGAGTAGTCTCTTTGTTTTTAATGTAATTTATTTAATTGAAAATTCATTAATTTTAATTTTTAAAGATGTCTGTGTTTAACATCTGACTCACAAAATTTCTGAAAAGTTAACAATCAACTTTGGTAAGCCAGTATGAGCCCCCTCCAGCACAGCTCTAGGTTGGAGAACATAATCAAGGGCTTTGGTTTAATAAATTGCCTGCTCAATCATAAGTTATAGGATAGTGTAAAAGCTAAAAGATAAAGAGAATTGTATTTTTATGCAATTTTTGTATTAGTCTTGATAATCTGTTTTAATAAGAATCTGAAAATATCATTCTTTCCCATTAAGTGAGAGTTGACTTTGTGTCAAAGGCACTTTGTTTCTTGGTTCTTTAGCTCAACTTTTAAGTGATAGCATAAGAAGTAAATAAATAAATTTAGACAAGACAGTAGATTCTGTCAATATGTCATATATAATAATAAATGTTACTGTTTATTTGATTTTTTTTCTTAAGGGATAACTGTGACGCCTGAAGAAGAACAAAACTTGAATCATTATGTACAAGTTTTACAGAACATGCTACTAAGTGTTCCCACTAAGGAGCCAGGCCGTGAGAAAAAATCAAAGTCTCCAAATACTGTTTATTTTACACGATCACAGACACCAAAATTAAAGGAGATAATTACAAATGGAGAAGCTTCAGATGAGCATGATGTTTCAACCAGCTCCGTCACTGAAGATACTACAGCTACAACTTTCCCTTCTCAAGGCTCCACACTGGAAACAGGGAGGAAAAAACGTACTAAAAGTACAGCATTCTGGTCTATCAAACCAAACAATGTTTCTATTGTTTTACGTGTAAAAGAACCTTATATTGAAAATGAAGAGACAGATCTGGATGCGAAAGAAACTGAGGCACCAAGCTTATCGCCAGTTGTTACTGATTCAGTTACTGATTCAGTTACTGATTCATCTACCATTTCAGATTTCACCTTAAATAAACCACCTCTCTCCTCTTTAAAAGGGAGCAACGAAGCAGATGATTCCACAGATGGAGAAGATGTCCCACAGCTCTCAGGCGGATCTCAAGGAGAAAAACTTGATGCACCAACATTTGCACAATACCCACAAATTTTGAATTATGAAGACATTTTGAAAAAAATTTCAGATATGAGCTCACAGGTACAACAGGTACCTCATACTGACAACCTCAGTCCAGAAATTAGAGAGAACATTCAAGCCTCTAGAGAGCACCTAAGACGAAGTATTGCTCTAGCAGCAGCAGCAGAACATAAATTAAAGGAATTGTATAGATCCCAGTTAGTGCCAGAAGAACGATCTGGTATTGAAGTTGATAACATTGAAACTGTTATTAACATGCTGTATAATTCTAGATCTAAATTAGAGAACTATTTAAATGTCAAATATGCTCCACCAGAGATGAGAAAAAAAGTTACTAAAATAGTAAAAACACTGAAAAATATATTATGTGTAAGTCGAAAAGACACTCAAATCCTTATTAGGAAGTTATTAAATGATAATATAAAAATTTTAAACCTACTTGATATTCCATGACAAAGTTGATGTAAGCAAATTGTGCATTCATTCACAGGAGAAATAAGCATATTACTGGTTTTAAAAGTTAAATAAAAATATTTTCTATTGTACTTCAGTGTGCTAACATCTTTACATGTCATGTGTTATGGAAATTTTTCATATGCACTAAAAACCTAAAAACTTTAAATAAAATTTTGGTTCATTAGTTTGTAGTTTTTCCTTATTAATTTTTAAAATTTGTGAAGATTTAATTTTTAAAATGTTTAAACTTTGATTTTATTTGAATAGAATAGTTAGAGTCACCTATTTTATGAGAGTTTAGAGACTGTGGGCACTCAATATCTGTAGCCAATTTTACATAATTGCATAGAAATGCAAAATTTTAGGGTAAATCTTTCAGAGACTGAGTTTTCTGTTTGAATAGCATACTAGGGGACTGTATCAGAATTAACTTTTATTTGGATATATGTGTGCCTCCTTTGAAAGCTAGATGATGTATTAAGGCACATCTCTGTTCTTTTGTTAAGTACTTTTGGCATATCAGTGAGGGCCTATAACCAGGATTTGTAATGAAGTCATTCCACTTATTTCCTCTTTTTTGTTTGTTTCTATAAATACACACAAAAGCTTTACAAATCTGTTACTAGGGAGTATGATTAGCACCAGTAAGCCTAACTACTGTAACTACAATAACTATATACTACATATACTATGACTATATACCATATACTACTATAAATACTATATATACTACTGTGATTATGGTGTAGGTAATGCTGTTTCATGATTTAACCAGTATTATGTTCAAATTACTCATTTATTCATTCAAGTCAGTCATTTATAGTTTAATAAAAATTTCTTGAACAACTGCTATGTGTAGGACAAAATGCTAGACTTTGTCCTAGGCTAGGTTTTGTTTTAAGACCTAGTTCCTTCTCTCTTTAAGATTATATTAATAGCAGGAAAAGCAGACATTAAACAAATAATTTCAACAAGTTTTAAATGTAAGTTGTGACAAGTTGCTATGAAGGTGTGAGACATTTTAACAGGAGGACTTCACCTAGTCCAAGAATATTGGGAAAGCTATCCTGAGGAAGTGGCATTTAAGCTGAGATCCTCAGGATGACAATGTGTGTTAGGGGGAGGGGGCATTCCAGGCAGAGCTAAGAATAAGTTTGGCAAGTTCAATGAAGTAGCTGGAGTATAGAAAGGCAAGGGGAGAGCATCCAAAGATGGAGGTGATGAGGCATGCAGGGTCAGAATCAATCCTGCAGGGCCTTACAGTGCATATTGAAGAGTTTAGCCTTTATTCTATGATCAATGAGAAGCCATTAGTGGATTTTAAGTAAAGGATTGGTAAGATCAAATTTGTGTTGATCAAATTTAGCTTGGACTACATGAGAAAAGTGACAAGAGGCAGATTCTACAGGATTTGGTTATTGAATGGATATGGGGACTGAGGAAGTAGGAGGGATTAAAATTAATTCCCAAATAATTAGCTATATTATAAAAATGATTACATAGATTGTTTCATAATAACATTCATACTCATAACACTCATCCATACATTACTATTGTCGCTTTTTTTTTTTTTTTTTTTTTTCAGAAATGACCAAAACTTGAGTCAACTTTATTTTTAAATAATCTCAAACCTAGAGGACAGTTTCAAAAATAATACAAACTCCATACAAATAACTCCAACATACCCCCACCTACCCAGATGCCAATTTTAACATTT
Source organism: Cabassous unicinctus (assembly GCA_029593785.1). Lineage (NCBI taxonomy): Eukaryota > Metazoa > Chordata > Mammalia > Cingulata > Chlamyphoridae > Cabassous > Cabassous unicinctus. The sequence continues at coordinate 13,172 of JAQZBX010019638.1, read as the reverse complement.
TGCCACCTTTGCCATATCATTCTAGGTATCCATCCATCCAGCTAGCTAGCTGACTGTCTTTTATCTATATCTATCCATCCATCCATCCATCCATCCATCCATCCATCCATCCATTTTCGTAACATTTGAGAGCAGGTTGCACTCATCATACTCCTTGAACACATACCATATAATACTTTTATGTACATTTTCTACAAAGATATTCACTTATGTAATCTCCTAAAGTGTAGTTATGTTCAAGAAATTTAAGATTAAGATAAAGCTTACATTCTATATTCCATTTTTCCTTATGTCTCAATGTCTTTTTGACCCTTTTCTCCTCCTTTCTTAGATCCCATCAATATCATGTATTGCATTTAACTGTCTCTTTAGTTTCTCTTTCTAAATTTTAAAAAATTTTATACAACAGGAATCTTCCCATCCCAACCCTTCTCATACTATTCAGTAGGATTTATCATTGTTGCAGGGCCCTCCCCATCATCCATTACTAGAACTTTACTTTCACCCCAAACAGAAGCATACACTCATTTTGCATTAACTCTCCATAGTTTTGATACCAACTTAACTTCAACAAGTATACAGAAACCATTGATTTATCATTACATTTCATACGTTTGCCTTTTACATCACGTAGGAAGTAAAAAGTGGAGTTATAAATAAAAAATACAATAGTACTGGTATTTATATTTATCCATTATCTTTACTGGAGATCATTATTTCTTCATGTGGCTTCGGTCAATTGTCCAGTGTCCTTTAAACTTGCAGAACTCCCTTTAGCATTTCTTGTAGATCTAGGCTAGTGGTGATGAAGTCCCTCTCCTTTTGTTTATCTGGGAATATCTTAATCCCTTCCTCATTTTTGAAAGACAGTTTTGCTGGATATAGAATTCTTGGTTGGCAGTATCTTGTGTTCAGGACTTTAAATATGTCTTCCTACTGCCTTCTTGCTTCTGGTGTTTCTGGTGAGAAATTGACACTTAATCTTATTGGGCTTCCTCGTACGTGACAACGTTGCTTTTCTCAGAATTCTCTTTCTTTGACATTTTAAAATTATATATACATATAATATATAGTTTTTATTCGACAAGTTGTGAACTTACAAAACAATCATTCATAATGTGCAGAATTCCCATACAACACCCCCACCCCACCCCCCGCCGCAACACCTTACATTGTTGTGGAACATTTTTTACAGATTATGAGAGAATATCATCAGACTCTTACTCCCCTTTAATAGTCTCTGAAATTTTCAAGCTCTCTTTCAATCTGTTTCTTGCTCTTTCTTCCCTCCTGGTTGTGTAGTAGAAGCCGAGGATGCAGTTGATACTGTAAGCCATGGAGGTTGAAGCTGCTTGCATTGCCTCAGGAACTGATGAAGCTTCTCCCTCCTTTCTCCCTTGCCAGGTGTAGGGATGGAGCTGCAGCTGTGTGCAGTAATCCAAGCCATGCAGGCCAAGACCATTTCTAGTTGCCTGAAGAGTCTGATGAAGCTTCACTTCCTCCCCTGTCTGGGGTGGGGATTGAGCTGCAGGTGTGGGCAGCAAACTAAATTGTGCGGGTCAAAATGAACCGCAGTTGACCAGGTAGACTGATGACCTGCCTGGGGTGGGAATGGAGCCTCAGGAGTGCCCAAAAATCTAGTCTGTGCAGGCTGAAACACCTGCAGTTGCCCTGAGAGGCTGAGGGAGTATTGTCCCTTCTGCCCTTTCAGGGATAGGGATGGAACCACAAGAGAGCCCAACAATCTAGTCTGTGCAGGCTGAAAATACCTGCAGTTGCCTGGAGAGGTTGAGGAAACACCGCCCTCCCTCCTGTCCTATCGGGGGTGGGGATGGAGACACGGGTGTCCAAAACTCCAGTCTGTGTAGTCTGAAAGTGTCTGCAGTTGCCCAGAGAGGCTGGGAAACACCACCCCACTCCTATATGGGGGTGGGGATGGAGTTACAAATGTCTAGCAATCCAGTCTGTGTGGGCTGAAAGTGCCTGCAGGTTGCTCAGAGAGGCTGAGGAAACCTAGCCCCCCTCCCATCCCATCAGGGGGCAGGGATGGAGTCACAGGTGTCCAACTATCCAGTCTATGTGGGCTGAAAGCTACTACAGTTGCCTGGAGAGGCTGGTGCAAGTCCCCCCAGCTTCCTCCCTGCTGGAGGTGGGGCTAGAGCCTAGTCTAGGGCTGCAATCCAACCTGGGTGGAAAGAAGCCGGTCCCTATTGTCACTATGATTTTCAATCAGCCCCACCTTCCCCTTATGCTGAGGATGGAGTTAAAATGGAAGCTACTGGTCTCTTTCTGACTTGGACAGTTTCAAACTTTAGCTGTTTTTAGGATTAGACTTTAGCCAGCTGAAGTTACTAATCAGTAGCTGTAATTGGTGCCTGACCGTCTCTTCTTACCACATATTTTGGGAAATGGAGCTTCCAACTCCAGCCAGGGAATAGCTCCTGAGGCAGATTGTGCCACCAGAGGGGGATGGGCAGAGGCCTCCATGGCACAGGAGTGCTTTACTCACGAATCTTCACTGCAGATCGGCAGTCTCCCCCTTCATCCATGGATGTTGCAGGATACTCTTCTCTTTATCTTTGACATTTGACAGTTTGATTATAACATGGCACAGTGTGGGTCTATGTGGGTTTATTCTGTTTGGAGTTTGTTCAACATCTTGGATATGTATATTCATATCTTTTAAGTTTGGGAAATTAAATTTGGGAAGTTTTCAGCCGTTACCTTTTTTTTTTTAGGAGGTTCTGGGGATTGAACCCAGGGCCTCGTACATGGGAAGCAGGCACTCAACCACTGAGCTACATCTGCTCCTGAATGAGAGTTGGTTTTTTCATTTGTTTGTTTGTTTGTTTTTAGGAGGTAGTGGGGATTGAACCTGGGACCTCATACATGAGAAGCAGGCACTCAACCATTTGAGCTGCATCTGCTCTTCAGTCATTACTTTTTTTTTTTTTTTTAAG
>JAQZBX010019638.1:0-10112 GCA_029593785.1 Cabassous unicinctus | reverse complement strand
GTGTCTCTTGTTGCATCATCTTGTCGCATCAGCTCGCTGCACCTGCCCATTATGTCAGCTCACTGTCATCCTGCTCATCCTCTTTAGGAGGCACCAGGAACCTCTGCTCCCTGCTTTGTTGTGTCTTTCAGTATGTTTTTCTCCTTGTGTCTCTTGTTGCGCCATCTTTTTGTGTCAGCTTATTGTGCCTGCCCAATGCGCCAGCTTGCTGTCTTCTTTAGGAGGCACTGGGAACCAAACCATGACCTCCCATGTGGTAGGCGGGAGCCCAATCGCTTGAGCCACATCTGCTTCATAGTCATTACTTTTTAAATAGTCATTCTGCCCCTTTCTCTCTTTTTTATCCTTCTGGGCCTCCTTCAATGCATATATTGGTATGTTTGATGGTGTCCTACAGGATCCTCTGGCTCTGTGCACTTTTCTTCATTTTTACCTCTTTTTGCTCCTCAGACTAGATGATTTCAATGGTCTTATCTTCAAATTAATTGATACTTTTTTCTGCCAGCTCCAATCTGCTGTTGAATCCCTCTAGGCAAATTTAAATTTCTGTTACTATGGTTTTCAATTCTGGATCCTTTTCATAATTTCCATCTCTCTGTTGATATTCTCTTTGTGTTCATCTATTGTTTTCCTGATTTCCTTTAATTCTTTGTCCATATTTTCCTGTAGTTCTTTGAGTATATTTAGGCCTAGTTTTTAAAAGTCTTTGTCTAGAATGTCCCAGGTCTGGTCCTCCTTATTAATGGTTTCTAATGCTTTAATTTTCTTTGTCTAGGCCATCACTTCCAGTTTCTTTGTATGCTTGTAATCTTTTGTTGAAACATGGACATTTTGATATTTTAATATGTTATTGCCAGAGTTTAGACTCTGAGGGATCTGTTCCTTAGGTTTGTATCCAGCTAGTGTTATGACAGAGTTTTCCTTGAATTTCAGGAGCTAAAAAAAAAAGTCGGGGTAGCAGATGTAGCTCAGTGGTTGAGCACCTGTTTCCCATATACAATGTGAAAGAAAAAGAAAGAAAGAAAGAGAGAGAGAGAGAGAGAAAGGGAACACCATCCTGAGTCTTTGCAGGTTCACCTGTGCTAGTGCTATGCTTCAGAGCTTATCCATACAATGAGATTAGATATTAGCTCCAGGGCAAAGCGTAGGGACCTCCCTGGTCCTTTCTGTGCACGTGTTTTGTCTTGGGCATTTGCATATAACCCTAGGAATTCCCCCATTTACACAGATACAACTGTCCCCTCTTCCCCAGGAAACAGTTTTCTCACAGTCCTGGGCACTGCACTGTATGTCCACAGCCAGCAACGCCTTGCCCCAGCGGCACAATTTGACTGCTTTCTCACAGAGGTCTGTAGAAGAGCTCTGTGGGTCCCCATTTACACCTAGAGCAAGTTCTGGAATGAGTCCCTCATGCCACCACCAGACAGATTTGGCCAAACATACATGCTCCAAATATGTGCACTAGGGTTACTCCCTCTAGAACAAGGACCAGGGATCCACACTGGTGAGGGGTAGAGGATGGGCCAGCCAGGGTGCCAAAAGTTCTTGCTGCTTTTAAGTAGCCTTTTGCTTGATTCAGCACTCACCCTGTTACTGCTGTCCTATAACTGTTTTCTGGAGCTTTTAGATGTTTCTGCCAGTCCTTGCTGGTTGTTCAAAGCTTCTGTGGGTGGACAGAGTCCTGAGGTTTCTCATTCCACCATCTTGGGCAGGGCTTGTTGTTGCTTATTTTTTAAAATAATTTTATTATGGAAAATTTCAAACGTGCAAAAGTAAGCAGAATAATATAATGAACCTCATGTACAATGATCAACTCATGACCAATCTTGTTTCTCCTATATACTTCCACTCATTTCCCTTCTTCCTATTTAATGTTGACTCAAATCCTAGCTACTTAATCATTTCATCTGTAAATAAAACATTATGAAGCTCTATAAGTTTTTATTTTTTAAAAAACCACTAGAACATAATCATTATCACACCTAAAAATTTAATAATTCCTTAATATTATTAAATATCTAATCAATGTTCAAATTTTCATTTGCCTCATAATTTTCAAATTTAGAGTTTGCTTGAATTAAGATCCAAATAAAGTCCAAATTGACATTTATCGATTTGACTCACAGTCTCCTTTAATCTGAAGAGTTCCTTTCTGCCTTTTTTTTCCCCGTTGAAGCTTAATTGTTGAAGAAATTGGTTATTTGTCATATAGTTTCCCACAGTATGAATTTTGCTGATTGCGTCCCCATAGTTCATTTTACATATTTCCCTGGACTCTGTAGTTTCTGCAAAGTGGCAGTTGCATCTAGAGAGGCTTCATCAGATTCAGGTGTTTTTAGTTCTTTGTTAATTTTTGGCAAGGTGGTATTTTGTTCTTCTATCTGGTTGTGTCTCTCTTTGGATTGTTAACAGCCTTTAGTGATCATTGCCTATATAGGTCAGTTGAGCAAGTGTTCCAAAATAGAGATATTATTCCTTCATTTATTAGCTGGAATACATCTATTAAAAAGAAACTTCCTCTCATCCATTATTTGGTTCCCCAGTGGTTCATTGTGTATTGGAAAGACATCAAATGTTTGACTATCTTCCTTTGTTTGAAAAGTTTCAAAATAATAAGTTAATTCATAGAATACTCCAATGGTGACCTATTATTTTTAACTAAAATTTTTATTTTTTGGTAATTGTAGATTACATGCAGTTATAAGTATATAAAGAGAGATCTAGTATACCCTTTACCCATCTCCCCCAATGGTAACACCTTGCAAAACTACAAATAGTACAATATCACAATCAAGATATATAGATTTGTATACAAGATATTGCATACTTCCATCACCACCAGGATCTCTCATTTTGCCCTTGTATATAACCACACCCACTTCCCTTCTGCCCTCCAGTAACACTGACCACTGATAACAAAGTTGCTATACACATTTGTTTACAGATTTTTTTGTGAGCATAAGTTTTCATTTCTCTGGAATAAATGTCCAGGATTTCAACTTTTGGGTTGTATGGTAGTTGCATGTTTAGTTTGATAAGAAATTGCCAAACTATTTTCCAGAGTGGCTGTACTGTTTGACATAATCACCAGCAATGTATGAGCTTCTCTGAAACCTCACCAGCATTTGTTATTACCACCAAATTTAAAGTTTATTTATTTTATTTTTAAAAGTGTATAATTCTGTGATTTTTAATATATTCACAAAGTTATGCAACCATCACCACTATCTAATTCAGGAACATTTTCATCACTCTGAAAAGAAACCCCATACCATTAGCAGTCACATCTATTCCTCATACCCTAAGCCCTTGGCAACCAATAATTTACTTTTTTTTTTTTTTTCATTTTCAAAATGTATTACTTTATTTCCTCATAAGGCAGCAATACATTATAAGCCTTAAGAATGTGACAGTCACATTATTTCTTTAGTAAGCCCTGAGTCTTCCAGGAGCATTCTTGGAGCCTACAGCCAAAGGAGGCCTGAGGTGTCAAAGATTAAAGCTTTTTCCACAGCCACAAGTTCCTTTTATGTTAGGTTATTGAATACAAACTCACTGGGTAATTTGTCTTCTACATGGTCCATTTTTGTTCCTAAAAGTATTAGCAGTGCTTTCTTTTCAGTAAACACTCTGACTCCATCTTGAACTTCTTCATCAGAATTTCCTTTTGTCTTCGTATAATCTAGAGTATAAGAAAGGCCATTACAACCCCTGGTTCAGACACGCACTTTCACACCTACGTGTTCAGGCATATCTTTAAGAAGCTGTTTCATCTTGTTTACTGCTGAAGGTGTTAGGGTGAGGGAGGCCTGGGTGGGCTGCAGCTTCCTTTTGCGCACAGCCTGAACAGTGGCCCAGACTAATGAAATCAGCATCGTGGCCATCCCAGCTCTCCGGTGCCTCCAGCCAGAGCTTGGTCTCCTCAGCCTCTCTCCATGACACGGCAGGTGCATCGACCCACTAATCTACTTTTGCCACTAATGCTTTGGTGTATTCTAAGAAATCATTGCTAAATCCAAGGTCATGAAGATTTACACCTACATTTTATTCTAAGATACTTTTAGGTCTTTAATTTGGGGAATTGATCTATTTTGAGTTCATTTTTATAAACTTCATTCAGGGAACATTGGTTTCCTGACTGTGGAGTGAGTGCTCTTATATTAAGAAGCCACTAGAATTACTTCTATTTAGGAAAATAGTAAACCGAAAGCAATACTACATTCATGAGAGAACTGCAGAGATTAGTGCCACTCTCAAGGACTTGAAGGATGCAAAGGTGTTGATTCCCACCGTATTCCCATTCAACTCACCTATTCGGCCTCTGCAGAAAATACCTGACTCTTGGAGAATGACAGTGGATTATGGTAAACTACATGGTGATTCCAATTGCAGTTGCTGTTCTAGATGCGATGTCATTGTTTGAGCAAATTAACACATCCCCTGGTAACTGATATGCAGATATTGTTTGGGCAAATACTTTTTCTTGATACATGTGGAAGCCTAGTGCAACTTGCCACCTTTCCTTGGGACTCACAAATAAACCCTGTGCTAGGGATCAGAAGTGTTGTCTTAGTGATTAGGATGGGATGATAAATGTGGGCTAACTCCCTTCTTGGATTGCCTTGAATTGCAAAGCAGAGAGTGGTCGGCCTGTGCATTCTATCCCCTTTTGCCCTGAGCACACCTAAATATTCCCAGACTGCTTATATAAGTTTTATGGTACCTGGTCCACCCCTGCTGCTGTATCTGTTCCGGGTGGAGAGGGAACGACATCCTTCATTTTGTGGCACAAGTGTCGTGCACATGAAATCTCCCTTCATAAGCCAGCAGAACGAGACTTGCTGGCCATGAGGGACTGATGCCTACTACAAAGCTGACCTGACTCTGTCTCTTCTCTATGTGAGTAAACACTATTCCATCCATTGCCTGTATGAGTTGTGCTTTGCTGGTGACCTCAACACCTGCAAACCATGAAGTGGGCTGAGATCCTAGGACTGCTGTTCTTGGTGGCAGGCATTGTTATGCTCTTGCTACACACATACATATCCTCTTGGTTTTGTTTCTCTGGAGAACCACGACTAATACACTTGGTGTCCCAGAACCATTTGCGGAAAAGACTAGTCTTTCCCCCATTGATTGTCTTGGCACTTCATAAAAAAATCAATTGATCATAAATGTAAGAGTTCCATTCTGGAATCTCAATTCCATTCCATTGATGTTTCTGTCTAAACTTATCTGAGTACTGCAGTGCCTTGATTACTGCAGCTGTAAAATAATAAATTTCAAGCTTTGTTCTTGTTTTTCAGGATTATTTTGGCTTATTCTGGGTCCCCTGCATTTCCTTATGAATTTTAGGATCAGCTTGTCAATTTAATAATAATAAAAAAGACATCTGGCATTTTTGTAGGAAGTGCCTTGAATCTGTAAATCAATTTGAGGAGCATTGCCATCTAAACACTGTCTTCTGATCCATACACATGGCATATGTTTCCATTTAGTTTGGCCTTTAATTCCTTTCAACAATGTTTCATGGTTTTGTACCTCTCTTATTAAATTCTTAAGTATTTTCCTTTTTAAACAGCTTTATTGAGATATAATTCACATACAATAGTCACTAATTTAAAGTGTACAGTTCAGTTAGTTTTTATATATTCACAGAGCTATGCAACCATCACCACAATAAATTTAGGACATTTTCAGCACCCCCAAAAATAAATCCCAAATCCTTAGCTGTCACCCCACATTCCTCCACCCCTAGGCAACCACTCATCTACTTTCTGTCTCTAGGGATTTACTTATTTTGGACATTTCATACAAATGTAATCATACAATGTGTGTCCTTTTGAGGCTAGCTTCTTTCACTTAGCATAATGTTTCTAAGAACATTCATGTTGTAGCATGTATCAGTACTTCATTCCTTTCTATGACCAAATAATATTCTGTTGTAGGGATATTCCTTACTTTGCTTATCTATTCATCAGCTGATGGGCATTTGGGTGGTTTTCCATAGGGACTATTAGGAATAATGCTGCTATGAACATTTGTGTACATATTTTTGCATGGGCATATATTTTCAATTCTCTTGTGTATAACTAGAAGCGGAATGTGCTGGGTCACATGTTAACTCTATGTTTCACCTTTTGAAGAACTGCCAGACTGTTTTCCATTAGAGACGTTGTGGGTTTACAGACCAATCATGCATAAAATATCGGATTCCCATACGCAATCCCACCACTAATACCTTCCATGGTGTGGAATATTTGTTAAAATTGATGATGGCACATTTTTTACTTGTACTATTTTTTTAACAGTACTTACCTTTGTTAAAATTGATGAAAAATTATTAAACTAGTACTATTAACTATCGCTCATATTTTACATGAGGTATATTTTTCCATATACCATCCTATTATTAATACCTTGTTATAATTCATGAAAGAGTATTCTTACAGTTTTACTATAAACTATAGTCCATTGTCTACAGTAAGGTTCACTGTATTTTACAGTCCTATTCTTTATCCTTTTAATTTTTATTCTAGTAACATATATGACCTAAAGTTTTCCCACATTCAACTATATAGTTCGGTGCAGTTAATTACACTCACAATAGTGTGCTACCATCACCACCATTCATTTCCAAACCTTTACAATCAATCTAAATAGAAATTCTATACAAATTAAGCTTCAACTCCCGTTCTCTACCCAATCTATCCCCTGATAACCTGTATTCTAGATTCTAACTCCATGAGTTTGCTTATTTTAATTAGTTCACATCAGTGAGGTCATAGAATATTTGTCCTTTTGGGTCTGGCTTATTTTACACAGCATAATGTCCTGAAGGTTTATCCATGTTGTCACATGCATCAACACTTCATTCCTTTTTATGGTTGAATAATATTCCGTTGTGTGTATATACCACATTGTATTTATTCATTTATATGTTGATGTACAATTGGGTTGCTTCCATCTTTTGGCAATTGTGAATAATGTCACTATGAACATTGGTATGCAATTATCTGTTCCAGTCCCTGCTTTCAATTCTTCTGGGAATATACCGAGTAGCGGGATTGCAGGGTTATATGGTAATTCTGTACTTAGCTTCCAGAGGAACTGCCAAACTGTCTTCCACAGCAACTGTGCCATTTTACATTCCCATCAGCAATGAATGAGTGTTTCTATTTCTCCATATCCTCTCCAACACTTGTAGTTTTCTGTTTTTCAATAGTAGCCATTCTAGTGGGTATGAAATGATATCTCATTGTGTGTTTAATTTACAATTCCCTAATAGCTAGTGATGTTGAGAGCATCTTTTCATATGCTTTTAAGCCATTTGTATATCCTTTTTGGAAAAATGTCTATTCAAGTCTTTTGCCCATTTTTTAACTGGCTTGTTTGTCTTTCCATTGTTGAGTTGTAGGATTTCTTTATATATTCTGGATATTAAATCCTTATATGATATGTGGTTTCCAAATATGTTCTGTCATTGAGTAGGTTGTCTTTTCATTTCCATGGCAAAGTCTTTTGATGCACAAAAGTATTTAACTTTGAGGAGGTCCCATTTATCTATTTTTTTTCTTTGGTCACTTGTGCTTTGTGTATAAAGTCTAAGAAACCATTGCCTAACACAAGATCCTGAAGATGCATTCCTACATTTTCTTCTAGGAGTTTTATAGTCCTGGTTTTTGTATTTAGGTCTTTGATCCATTTTGAGTTAACTTTTGCGTATAGTGTGAGATAGGAGTCCTCTTCATTTTTTTGAATATCAATATTCAATTCTCCCAGCACCATTTGTTGAAGAGACTATTCTTTTCCAATTGAGTGGACTTGGCAGCCTTATCAAAAATCAATTGCCCATAGATATGAGGGTCTATTTTTTAACTCTCAACTCAATTCCTTTGATCAATATGTCTATCCTTGTACCAATACCATGGTGTTTTGACCACTGTAGCTTTGCAATATGCTTTAAAGCCAGGAAGTGAGAGAGTTCCAACTTCATTCTTCTTTTTCAAGATGTTTTTTTAGCTATTCAGGGCCTCTTACCCTTCCAAATAAATTTGATAATTGGCTTTTCCATTCTTTTAGAGTAGGCTGTTGGAATTGTGATTGGGATTGCATTGAATTTGTAAATCATTTTGGATTCAATTGACATCTTAATGATATTTAGTCTTCCAAGCCATGAACATGGAGTGTCCTTCCATTTATTTAGGTCTTCTTTGATTTCTTTTAGCAATATTTTGTACTTTTCTGTGTACAAGTCTTTTATATCCTTGGTTAAATAAATTTCTAGATATTCAATTCTTTTAGTTGCTATTGTAAATGAAAGATTTTTTCCCTTGATTTCCTCCTCAAATTGTTCATTACTAATATATAGAAACACTACTTATTTTTGTGTGTTGATCTTGTACCCTGCCACTTTGCTGAATTTATTAGTTCTAGTAGCTTAATTGTAGATTTGGGGTACCATACATAAGATCATGTTGTCTGCAAATAGTGAAAGTTTTACTTCTTCGTTTCCAATTTGGATGGCTTTTATTTCTTTTTCTTGCCTACCTGCTCTGGCTAGAACTTAACGTACAATATTGTGACGGTGGTTATCCTTGTCTTGTTCCAGATCTTAGAAGGAAAGCTTTCAGTCTTTCACCATTGAGTATGCTCTTAGCTGTGGATTTTTCATATTTGCCCTCAATCATAATGAGGAAGTTTTCTTCTATTCCTGGTATTCTAAGTAATTTTTTATCAAGAAAGGATGCTGGGTTTTGTCAAATGCCCTTTCTGAGTCAATGGAGATGATCATGTAATTTTTTCCCTTTGCTTTGTTAATGTGATGTATTATATTAATTGATTTTCTTATGTTGAACCACCCTTGCATGCCTGGGATAAAAAGCCCTTGATCGTGGTGTATAATTCTTTTAATGTGCTGTTGGATTCAATTTGCAAGTATTTTGCTGAGGATTTTTGTATCTATATTAACAAGAGAAATTGGCCTGTAATTTTATTATCCTGTGGTATCTTTATCTGGCTTTGACCTCATAGAATGAGTTAAGTGGTGCTCCCTCTTCGTCAATATTTTGGAATAGTTTGAGCAGGATTGGTATTAATTCTTCTTGGAATGATTGGTAGAATTCACCTGTGAAGCCATCAGGTCCTGGGCTTTTCTTTGTTGGGAGATTTTTGATGACTGATTCAATCTTTTTACTTGTAATTGGTCTGTTGAGGTCTTTTATTTCTTCTAGAATCAGTATTGGTTGTTCATGTATTTCTAGGAATTTGTTAATTTCCTCTAGGTTGTCTAATTTATTGGCATACAGTTGTTCATAGTATCCTCTTATCATCCTTTTTATTTCTGTGTGGTCAGTGGTAATGTCCCCCCTCTCATTTCTGATTGTATTTATTTGGTCTTCTCTCTTTTTTCTGTCAGTCTAGCTAAGGCTTTGTCAATTTTATTGATCTTTTCAAAGAACCAACTTTTGGTTTTGTTCATTCTCTCTATTGTTGTTGTGTTGTTTTGTTGTTGTTGTTGTTCTCGATTTCATTTGTTTCTGCTCTGATCTTTACTATTTCTTTCCTTCAGCTTGGTTTGGGATTAGTTTGCTGTTCTTTTTCTATTTCCTTCAGGTGTGCAGTTGGGTCTTTGAGTTTAGCTCTTCTTTTTTAATGTAAGCATTTAGAGCTATAAATTTCCCTCTTGTCACTGCCTTCGCTGCATCCCATAAGTTTTGGTATACTGTATTTTATTTCCATTTGCCTCAAGATATTTTCTAATTTTGCTTCTGATTTCCTCTTCAATCCATTGGTTGTTCAAGAGTATGTTGCTTAATTTCCACATATTTGTGAATTTTCTCTTTCTCTCTCTGTTATTGATTTCTAGTTTCATTCCATTGCAGCTGGAAAATTTGCATTGTATAATTTCAATATTTTTGAATTTATTGAGACTTGTTTGTGACCCAACATATGGCCTATCCTAGAGAATGATCCATGTGCACTCGAGAAGAATGTGTATTCTGTTTTCACTGGGTGCATCATTCTATATATGTCTGTTAGGTCTTGTTGGTTTAATGTATCATTCAAATCCTGTATTCACTTACTAAACTTTTTCTTTTTTTTTTTTTTTT
>JAQZBX010019637.1:0-33641 GCA_029593785.1 Cabassous unicinctus | reverse complement strand
TTTCTGTGTCTGCTTGTCTTCTCTTTAGGTGGCACTGGGAACCAATCCTGGGACCTTCTGGAGTGGAGAGAGGAGCTCGATCTCTTGCACCACCTCAGCTCCCTGGTCTCCTGCGTCTCTTATTGTCTCTCCTCTGTGTCTCTTTTTGTTGCATCATCTTGCTGTGCCAGCACTCTGCATGGGCCAGCACTCTTGCATGGGCCAGCATTCCACATGGGCCAGCACACCACGTGGGCCAGCTTGCCTTTCACCAGGAGGACCTGGGAATCGAATGCTAGACCCAATTGCTTGAGCCACATCTGCTTCCCTGGGTATATTTTTATATACATGTATATGCTTGTGTGTGCATTTGTATGTTAGAATTTAGGTGTGTGTTTCTAGACTGCAAGAAATCCCAGTAGAATTTTGACAGTCATACTATCCAACAACTATTTTCTTTTTCATCCTGTCCCCTCGAATGATGACTTCAATGGGTCAGATACTCTTGAGTCTCATCTCTTTATGAGCTCCTTTTGCTTTAAATCTCTGTGATGGTTAGGCTACTGTGTGAACTCGGCCAGGTAATTGTGTCCAGGCGTTTGGTCCAGCAATCACTGGGCTAATTGTAATACAAGAGCATTTATGGACTTCAATCACCAGTGAGTTTACTGCATGGATGTCTGATTACATCTGCATCAATCAGGGAGATTGTATCATCAATGGGTGACGCTTTCCAATCAGTTGAATGCCTTAAAAGGGGAAGTGATTTCAACATTCAGAGAGAATTTCCCAGCTCGTCACTGGACAGCCAACTTCTCCCAGAAACTCATCAAGGACCTTTCATCGGACTTTCATTGGCGCCCCTGGTTTGCAGCCTGTCTGCAGAACCTGTACTTGTGCATCCCCACGGTCGTGTGAGAGAACCCTGACTGATACAGGATTTGGTACCAAGGAGTGGGGAAGTGCTTTTGCAAAATGTTGGAACAGTTTTATAAATGGGTAAGGGGTATTTTTTGGAGGAATTGTGAAATGCTTGATGGAAAAGGCCTAGATCACTTTGAAAAGACTGTTGATAGCAATATGGATGCTAAAGAGACTTTCTATGATGCCTTAGAAGTAAATAATGAAACTATTAATGGAAACTGGAGGAAAGGCGATCCATGTTTTAAAGTTGCAGAGAACTTAGCAAGATTAACTCCTGGTGTTATATGGAAGACAGAATTTGAAAATGGCGAGCCTGAGCATTTAGCTGAAGTACTTTCCAAAGTAAACCCGGAGAATGTGGCTTGGCTTCTCCTTGCAGCTTATAGCAAAATACTAGATGAGCAAAATATACTAAGGATTGAACTTTTGGGCACAAAGAAAACAGAAACTGATTCCGGAACTTCCATGTTTCTTGAAATCAATTTCCCAAATGAAAGTGTCCCATTTGAAGACTTAGCTAAACCTGGAACTTGTAAATCACAATTGAAGATGCAGTTATCTCGGAAAGACTTGTGGAAAGCCTTACTGTCTGATGGCTTGGACCCCTGCTTCCTGCATGCTAAACCAACAAAGTTTTTGAGAGAGCTGTATGAACAAAAACACTGTCAGCTTGGACAAAAGAGGACATGGAAAGGAAAGACTGAAGGAGAAATAGCTTTAAGAAGAAACCCATGAAAGCTGAGATCTGGGATTAAGACATCGCCTTGGGCCAAGAGAGGAGTCCCACCCATGTGTACAGAGAGGGTGAGTTTGCCCCAGCAGTTGAAGAGGGTGGATGTCCCCACCCCATGTTCTGGGAGAGTTTTGCCACCCCAGTGTGCAGAGAGGGTGGAGCACATTCCTCAAAGATTGGGGTGGTTAAGGTCAACACCCCATAAGTCTGAGAGGGGTGTACCTGTCCCCCATGGATTAGAGAAGGCCAGGTGGTCAACCCATTGCTCTGAGAGGGTTGAACCTGTATGCCAAAAGTTACGGGGAATGTTGTCTTCACCTCACTGTACTAGGGGGGCTAAGACTCTAACCCAAAGATTGGGTAAGGTGTGGCAATCACCCCAACACTCTTGGAGGGTGAGGTCTGGAGCTTGGTCAACACCCAGTTGCTTGATGAGGGTGGTACCAAGAAAATGGCCGTTGGGCAAGCCTGTGGAAAGGGTGGGTCCCCATGTCGCCCCAAGGAGAAGAAACCATCATTTTAAGAATGACTGTCAGATTTTGAAATTGAATGGAGGATGCCCTGCAGGTTTACTGAACTGTAGAGGATCCATGACTCATGTTTAACATCCCATTTCTCCTTATGATAATGAAAATATTTATCCTTTGTCTTTCCATTTGTGTACTGGAAGCAGTTAAATGGTTTTGTTCAGAGGTCTACAACAGACGGGATTTTGCCTGAAGACAAATTGTATTTCTTTAAAATGATTATATGATTTTGTACTTGAATTGTTACTGATTTAAGGTTTTTTTGAATATTTTAATGTATTTTTGGAATTCAGAGGTGGAGTGTACTCATTTGGCAGTTTGACATAATTATGAATTCCAAAAATCTATATTAGATTATGCTTGTAAATTGATTTGTTCATCTGGGCATGATTAAGTTATAACTGGGGCTTTGATTGGGTCACATCAGTAGGGTGTTGAGCCCCACCCCTTGGTGGGTGGGGGAATCAAATATAAAAGGCAAGGCAAAGGACAGAGGGAGTAGTTTTGATGTTGGAGTTTTGATGTTGGAGAGAAGGCCCCGGGATAGAGATGAGCCTCGCCTGAGAGTTCACAGCTGGCCTTGTGGAGAGAAGCAAAGCCCAGAGAGCCTCATAGTCTACAGCTGACCTTGGGGAGGAAACAGAGGAGCTAAGCCCGGAGAGAAACACAGCCCCGGGAAGAGAGGAACCCAAGAAGCCTGAACCGTGGCAAACATCGACAGCTGTCTTGCTCCAACACATGGCAATGGACTTTGGTGAGGGAAGAAACTTATGCTTTATGGCCTGGTAACTGTGGACTTCTACCCCCAATAAATACCCTTTATAAAGACCAACCAATCTCTGGTATTTTACATTAGCACCCCTTTGGCTGACTAATACAATCTCCTCCCAGCTTCTCTTAGCCTGTGTCCTTCTTATTAGATGGAGTTCTCATACCTTGGAGAGATCTTTTATTTCCCCTACTGCAGGTTGAAACTCAGCGCCCGCCCCCCTTGCCAAATATAGGGGCGCATACAGGTCATTCCCAGATACCACACAGATAATAACTGAACCAACAACTCACGTTTGTGAATTGTCATTTACCTTTCCCTTCAGGGGTGTGTAGTGCTCACACAATCCTCAGCGAGAGGCCGATAGAGCATGATTCTGAAGTAGACAGCAAGGATAATTTTGCCATCTTATTTTCTCAATTGATTTGAGAATTCTATCCCTGGCTGCTGGTGCCAGAGAGGAGTGAATCAGCAGGTGTAATTAGCTGGTGTAGAGAAGGGTGTGTGTTATGTTATTGGATCTTTTTTTTTTTTTTAAAGAAAACACACAAAGTAACTGAAAGTAATCCCATGGTTGTGACTACGTTCTATCTACACACATGGACAGTTACTTTAAAAGGGCAGTTTCTTTCCTTTACTGTGCTTTAGTCACGCGAATCCTAAACTCTTATAACTTAAGGAAACCGTGCTTTTTGTGGACAAATGAGGAAATGTGCACAAGCAAAGGACTTAGGAAAGGACTGCCTTTCCCCTCTCATCCCATCCCATAACACCAGCACCGAGGCCTTTTGGTGGATCTCCTTGGATTTTGGTGGATCTGCACATGCCCCAAACCTGTTGAGCTTTACAGCTGCCCTGATCAAGATGGTGGAGAAAGATGCTTCAAGACTCTGTCCTCACATAGAAGCTTTGAGCAGCCTCCAAAAGCTGGCAGAAACATCAGTCTCAAAGCTCCATAAAACAGTTACAGGACTGCAGGAACAGGGTGGGTGCTAAATCAATAGAAAGGTTTAAAAGTGGTAGGATTGGGAAGTGGATGTGGCTCAAGCGATTGGGCTCCTGTCTACCATATTGGAGGTCCAGGGTCCAATTCCTGGGGCCTCCTGGTGAAGGGCAAGCTGGCCCACACGGAGAGCTGGCGCAGCAAGATGATGCAACAAAAAGAGACGCAGAAGAGAGACAATAAGAGACGCAGCAGACCAGGGAGCTGAGGTGACACAAGAGATTGAGCAGCCTCTCTCCACTCCAGAAGGTCCCAGGATCGGTTCCCGGTGCCGCCTAAAGAGAAGACAAGCAGGCACAGAAGAACACACAGAGATCAGACAGCAAGTGCAAAACAACAGGGGCGGGGGGTGGGGGAGGAGAAATAAATAAATGAATCTTAAAAAAAAAAAAGCGGTAGGATCTCATGGCTCCCTGGCTGGTCCCACCCCTGCCCCTCAGAGCCAGCTCTCTCCCAGTGTGGATCCCAGGTCCCAGTTGCAGAGGGAGCAGAATAACCCTCATGCGCGTACTGGGAACATATGTGTCTGGTCCAATCTGTCTGGTGGTGGCCTGAGGGATTCACCACCCCAGAATTTGCCTTGCATGTAGACAAAGTTCTCCTAGAGAATGATGGGGACAGCAGTCAAATGGCTGCCTGGGGCAAGGGAGTGCTGGCTGTGGGACACCCAATGCACAGCCCCGGACCATGAAAAACCTGTTTCCCAGGGAAGAGGGGACATTCAGCACTGTGTAAATGGGGGAATTCCTAGGGCCACACACTTAGGCCCAAGACAAGAGGCTGCACAGGAAGCATCAGGGACACCCTTATGCTCTGGCCTGGAGCTGTTCTCTAACTTCATTGTATGGGTAAGCCCTGAAGGAGACCACTGGCACAGGTCAATTTGCAAAGACTGGGACAAGTGTTTTCTTTCCTCCTCCTTCTCTTTCTCCCTCTCCTCCTCTTCCTCCTTTTTTCTGTTAGCTCCTAGCATTCAAGGAAAGCATAAAGAACAGATATCTCAGAATCTGAATTCCAGCAACAACACATTAAAATATCAAAATGTCCAGGTTTCAACAAAAGATTATAAAACATATAAAGAAACAGGAAGCAATGGCCCAGGCAAAGGAGAAGATTAAAGCATTAGAGACCATCAGTGAGGAGGATCAGACCTGGGACATAACAGACAAAGACTTTAAAAAAATAGTCCCAAATATGCTCAAAGAGCTAACAGAACACTTGCACAAAGAATGAAAGGAAATCAGGAAAATGATAGATGAACATAAAGAGAATATCAATAGAGAGATGGGAATTATGAAAAGGAACCAAACAGACTTGAAGACCACAGTCCAGAAATAAAAAATTCCCTAGAGGGGTTCAACAGCAGACTGGACCTGGCAAAAGAAAGAATCAGTGGCTTTGAAGATAAGACATTTGTAATCATTTGGTCTGAGAGCAGAAAGAAGAAACAATGAAGAAAAGTAAACAGAGCCTGAGGAGCCTGTGGGACACCATTGAATGTACCAATATACACATTGTGGGAGTCCTAGAAGGAGAAAAAAGAGAGAAAGGGACAGAGAAAATATTCAAAGAATTAATGGATGAAATTTCTCAAATTTAACAAAAGATATGAATATACACATCCAAGATGTTCCACAAACTCCAAAATCGGATAAATCCAAATAGACCCACATCACAGCAATTTATAATCAAGCTGTTGGATTCCAAGGATAAAGAGAGAATTCTGAAAGCCATAAGAGAGAAGCAACATGTCACACCCAAGGGATCCTCAAAAAGATTAAGTGCCAATTTCTCATTGGAACCCATGGAGGCAAGAAGGCAGCGGGATGACATATTTCAAGTACTGAAAGCCAAAAATTGCCAACCAAGAACTCTATATGCAGCAAAACTGTCTTTCACAAATGAGGGAGAGATTAAAACATTCCCAGATAAACAAAAGCTGAGGGAGTATGTTGCCCCTAGACTGGCCCTAGAACCCTGCTAAAGAGAGTTCTTCAGGTTGAAAGGAAAGGACAATAGAAAACAGGTTCAAAAAGTAAAGTTCTCCGGTGAGGGTAATGATATGGGTAGATATAAATGCCAGTACGACTGCATTTTTTTGGTTTGTAACTCCATGTTTTACTTCCTATAGACTCTAAAAGGCAAATGCATAAAATGTAATGATAAATCAGTGGTTTTGGAATCATAATGTATAAACATGTAATTTGTGACAAGAACTACCTAAAGGTGGGTGGGTGGGGGATAGAGAGGGATAGGGACAAAGTTTGTGTGTACTATTGGAGTTTTGTTGGTATCAAAGCAAATGAGATTGTTATAGATTTAGGATGTTAAACTTAAGCCCCATGGACTTTGGCTCACTTGAAGAGGGGATCTTGTGTTTTTTAGTACTTAGATTCTACAAACCTTTTACTGATGTTTCCTCAGTGCCAGGAAGGAATTGGTCAGTTTGGCATGAGTTCTTTGATGCTTTCTTTCTTGGCAAATGACTTAAGTAAAGAAAGGTTCTTAAACACTAAAACAAAATCAGGAAAACTAAGGATAAAATGTAATTTTCAGAAACAACTTTAATAAAACCTGACTTGAAATAAAAAAAAATAAATTTAAGTCCCATGGTAACTACAAAGAAAATATTGAAGAAATGAAAGCTGATAGAGACAGACATTTAAATAGAGGTTGCCAGGATGGGGGGGCAGAAGGAATGGGGAGTTAATGTAGGATTTCTGTTTGGGAAGATGAGAAAGTTTTAGTAAGGGAAGGTGGTGAGGAAACCACAATATCATGAATGTGATTAATCCCATTGAATGATATGCTTGGGAGTGGTTGAGATGGGAAAGTTTATGATGTATACATGTTCCCACAATTAATAAAGAAAGAACAGCTACAGAAATAATGGCAATTAGATGCAGCACATGATCCTGGATGGGACCTAGCAAGGGAGGAGAAAAGGCTCAAAGGGACATTATTAAGATATGAAAAAATTGGGATACAGTCTGAAAGCTTTATATCAATGTTAAATTTCTTAAATTTGATAACTGCACTTAAGGTGGTTACATAAGTGAAAATCCTTGTTCTTAAGAGAATTACATGGCAGTATTAAGTGTTCAAGGAACATAATGTATACAACTTACACTCAAGTGTTCAGAAAATGGATTGATAAATAGACAGACATACAGATAGATATAATGATATGCCAAATGTGGCAAAATATTAAAATTGGTGGGTCTGAGCATCTGGGGAGGGGATTAGGGGTAGGTTGGAGTTTCCTATATGGGGTTTGTTTTATTTTTGTAACTGTCCTGTGAGTTTGAAAAAAAAAAAATATATATATATATATATTTAAAGTTAAAAGTCTATTTTGTTTTTACAAAACTGAAGTTCTGCAATATTGTTTTATAATCAAATTTTTTATCGCAAATGTCTTTATTTCAACTTAATTTTACTTAGATCACTAAAATTTAAACATTTAATTTCTAAAATAAAACAACATTTAACTGTTTGAAATGGAAATCTTCATCAACCTATGACATATTCCCCTGCCCTTTAATTTGTTTTGTAGTTCATTAGAGAAGTTGCAGCTTTACAGACGATCACGTGGAAAGCACAGAGGTCCCACATACCCCTCACCCCCGCACACATGCAATTTTCCTTATTATTAGCACTTTGCATTAGTGTGGGAACTTTGTTACAATTGAAGAAACAATGTAATAATAATTATCCTATTAACTATAGCCCATAGTTACTGTCTGTGTTATACAATCCTATGTTGTTGTTTTTAAATTTTTATTTCAGTAACAAAATTTTCCCTTGTAACAACATTCAAATACATAATTGTGTAGTATTAATTGCTGTCACAATGTTGTGGTACCATCACTACCACCCAACATCAAAACTTTTTGATCACTCCAAATGAGTAATAAAACTCCAAATAAAACTCTGTACCAATTAAACATTCCCTACCCCACCCTGGCTCCTGAGAAGCTGGATTCTAGTTTCTGACTCTAGGGATTTGCTTATTCTAATTATTTCATATCAGCAAGATACAATATTGACCCTTTCGTTTCTGGCTTATATTTCATTCAACATGGTGTCTTCAAGATTCAACCATGTCCATTGTATATATAAACCACATTGTGTTTAACCATTCACCTGTTGATGGACTTGGGTTACTTCCATCTTTGGGCAGTTGTGAATAATGCAGCTATGCACATCAGTGTGCAAATGTCTGTTTGAGTCCCTGCTTCCAATTCTTTGGGTATATACCTAGAAATGGGATTGTGGAGTTATGTGGTAATCCTATACTTAACGTTCTGAGAATCCACCATACTGGTTCCAAGACTGATTGTGCTATTTTACAGTCCCACCAACAATGAACAAGTTGCTTTAAATCAGTAAATTGCTTTGGGTGGAATTTACACCTTAACAATATGTTCTCTTCCAATCATGAACACAGAATGTCCTTCCATTTATTTAGGTTGTCTTTGATTTCTTTTAGCAACGTTTTGTAGTTTTCCATGTATAAATCCTTTACATCCTTGGTTAAATTTATTCATGGATAATCGATTCTTTTAGTTGCCATTGTGAATAGAATTTTTTCTTGATTTCCTCTTCAGATTGTTTGTTATTAGTCTATAGAAACACTACTGATTTTTCTGTGTTGATCTTGAACCATGCTTATCATCAAATTTTTACTTTAGTGATACATGATGACTATTTTTCCTATCATGAAATAGTCTTCTAATGTAATTTTTAATGACTATGCTATTCCACTGTAAACGCGTGCATTTATTTAGCTTCCCTATTGTTGGAATTTTATATCTTGAATCTGTAGAAAGGGAAATAATTGGCCCGATAGAGGAAGGCGCAGGATCTTTTACTCTGAGGGAAATTCATCCCGACCAACGTGGGACCATGTAATGGACGCCCTTGGCAAGTGGGGCTGCGTAGGAGGAGGTGTAGCTGCTGCTAGGAAAATTCTGCAGATGAACCTGATTGCTCGGGAGCCCCCGGAGGGCAGCTTTCCCTCCTTCTCCGTGGTGTTTACCCCAGTGGAGTAAGTTCGCCTGACTGTGACCTCCGAGCTTAAGGTAGTTTCATTCCCTGCCTGCCCCCGCCCCCCCAGACTAATATCTGATATTAAATTAGTTGGGGGTGGAAAAGATGCGTGACCTCACCAGGGCGTCCTTCTGCAGTGGGAGGATGTGGAGTCGGAGGAGGGAGAAATGTTACTCCCTTGGGCATTAGCTGCCTGCCAGTGGGGACGGCTTGCCTTTGATAATCAGCATCAGTATCTCTTTCATGTCACTGAGCACAAAATGGGGCTGCTTCAAAGAGGCGATTTCAGGAAAGAAATTGCTAAACAGGCTTGACTGGGTTGAGCAATGCTGGGAATTAAGAAGCCTGACTGGCTAGGATTAGAGGATGGGTCAGCTGTTCTGGGCAGGGCGAGGGAGCAATGCAACAGGGCTCCGCGCTGCTGCTCCCGAGGGCTGGGTGTTGTCAGGGTGTACCCCGTCTCCCCAGCTCCACACTCCCAGGGAAAGAAACAAGACTCACTTAGTGGCTGGTATTTGTGAGTCTGAGCTTTTGAACTGCTGCGTCTCTGCTTTTTCCCCCCCTCCTCCTCAATACTGGCTTTCCCTTAAATGTTAATCTACTAGTAGATACTTGTCCTTTTTCTGAGACACTTGGACGTCCAACAAAAACATGCTAAAGAACAGGTCTTTGTTCATTCGCCTCCAGGAATCCTGCCCAGTGAGTGCTCCGGGGCTGAGGGGTAGAGAATGATTCACAGTTTGCTTTGCTCGAGCCTTCCAGGGGCCAGTGACCTGCTGGGGTTCAATTTTGTGCATGTGACACAATTTTGCCCTCAAATGGTACAGGCAGACTTTGAGTCTAAAATTCCCTACTGGTCTCCTCTTAATCTCTTTGCATTACTAGAACTATTTAGCCATCAACGAGTTTTTCACTTTAGATAACGTGAAGAAAACTCAACAAAGAATTTCCGTATGAGAAGGGAAAAACGTGACATGTTTTAAACATTTGAAACCCAGGAGGCAGAGGCAAGGCTTCAATTATTTCCACCGAAGGGGGTTAAGCGGGATAGACCGTCATATTTAACCATTGCTTAGGAACGAGCGAAAACTTTGTAAACTGCATGTGGTCGAGAAATGAAAAGTTCAAAACCATCAGGTGAAGTTTTACAAAGGCTGTTTGTTCTACTTTCTCTCCCTTGAATGCTTTTTCTTACTCTGGCTTCCCCCTTCCCTCTTTCACTTATTTCCTTCACGTGGAGCCTCTTATGATTGAACTGCCAACACCCAGCCAGAAAACGCAGTCCTTGACAGGGTCTGAGTGGTATTTTAGGGGTGAGACGTGAGTAGCTATTGGAGGCAGATTGACATACTGCAAGCTCTTAGGACCTAGCACGAGTAGTGTATGCTGTGAATGTAGACATAGATTTTTTTATTTGGATGGAAGGGATGAGCTTTTTTTTTGTATGTGTGTGAGGGGGTAGAGGGAGTGGTGGGAAGTAATAGAGGGATGCTGGCGGCTGCTGAGAATTTATTTGTTTTGATTCATACCTTAGAGTCATGGGTCACAAATATCTAAATTAGATGTCTATCAAACACAGCCTGGGCTTTGGCCAATATAGGGTAAACCACTTTCCTGAGTAATTAACCTAATCAAAATTATTACGAGCAATCTAGAAGTAATAAAACAACCTGATGGCTGGCAGAATTTTGCTAACTATTATGAGATATCTGATGAGGGTTAGTCAGCTCCCTTTTCCCACACACCAAGTTATTCTTCTGTGGCGCTTCCCAAGCAGCCTGGGATCTCTTATGCACCTACCCTCGGGCTCCTTGCCTCTTTGAACACAGGGTCCTGCTTTGTCTACTTTGGGTCCCCAGCACCTAGGACAGTACCCATCCTGTTATTGAATGAATGAATGAAGCCAGACCTCGGATGGCTCTATAAATGGTGTTCTCCGTTTCCTTCCGTTGTTCCCACTGCTTCTTCTCAGCTCTTCTTCCTCTTCACACAGTTTCCAGAGAGATCTTTCTCAACGATCTCTTCATGTCCTTCTTTTAAAAAATATTCTCTGGGAAGTGGATTTGGCTCAAGCAATTGGGCTTCCGCCTACCACATGGGAGGTCCTGAGTTCAGTTTCCGGTGCCTCCGGGAGAAGGCAAGCTGGCGCGGTGGGCAGGTGTGGTGAGCTGACACAACAAGATGATGCAACAAAAGAGGCACAAAGAGGAAAGGCAATGAGAGACACAACAAACCAGGGAGCTGAGGTGGCTCAGGTGATTGAGTGCCTCTCTTCCACATGGGAGGTCCCGGGTTCAGTTTCTGATGCCTCCTAAAGAGAAGATGAACAGACACATAGAGCACACAGCAAATGGACACAGAGAACAGACAGCCACTGCAAACAACAGTGTGTGTGTGTGGGGAATAAATAAATGAAATAAATCTTTATAAAAAATATTCTCTTATATCAATCTTGTGATTTTTAACAATTTCCTTTATGCAAGTTTAGCCTGAAGGCACCTTGGGGAGGATCCATGTTTTATTTCATCTTTGTATCCCAGCGGCACTTTGCATGGTGCCTGGTACATAGCTGGCACTCAAAAAACAAATAACAAATAAATGATGGGTAAATATAACGCAAAGTGAAGCTTCAATCATGTGAGCTATGTCTTGGCTGGTGGTTTTGCCTAAAAAGTACTTGTGAGTAGGGAAAGACAGAACCAGGTGGAGGATGGGAGCTAAATCCCCACCCCCCGGCTAGTGCTTGCTCCCTGGGTTGACTGTAACCAGTCTGAATATATAGAAGCAGTGCAGTGGTCTTTTGGATGCATGCACTTTTTTTTTCTTTTCTTTTTTTTTAGTTAGACCAGTAAAAATTTATTGGAAAATGGGGGAAAAGAACAGAGTTTGCTGAGAAATGGGAGAGAAGAATGGAAACACACACTGAGATTTGGTATGGGCTCCTCTAGGCAGAGAGAGCATGCTTTGGCTTGTGTGGTCAACTTTTAAACTATTAATTATTCCTCCCCTTGCTAATGCTAAGGGGAGGGGCCCAAGCTGTCATTGGTTACCCCACCAATGGTGAGGGCTAACGGTGAGGCCTGTTGGAATATCCAGGGCCTCCACTCGGCCCCAGAAAGAGTCCCAAGAGGGACCTCAAGGTCGAGGTCAAGATCTCGGCAAAGTCTTGCAGCCATATTGTCTGTCGGCCACATTGTCTGTTGGGCCAGCTGCCTTCCCCCTTTCACTATACTAACCTGCCTTAACTTCTACCTCAGAGAGTTCACACCCTTATTCTTAAGGGGGTGCTTCTGTAGTTAATTCCTGCTGGTTAGGGCAGTAGTCCCTGCCTGACAGGGTGATAACCTCTCTGGCTATTCTATTGTGGCTGAGAGAAGACGGTCTGGCACCCTGATTGGAACTGGATGAAACCCCTGCATGATTAAAAAGATGTTGATTCTGTAAGAAATAAACTTAATTAGAGTTTTGAAGATACATGGTCCTATTAAAAGAATAAAGAAGATGGTGGTAGGCAGGCCCAAAAAGGGGGCCACGAGAGTGAGAAAGGCCAGGTGTCTTCAGAGGCTAGATGCATGCACTTTTATTGTGATCTCAACCCTTTTCTTGGGAGAAGGGAAATAAAACAAGGAGTTTCCACATCAGCTGTTGATCTTTGAGGCTCTTTGTCTGGGTTCTCTTTGCAATGAGCTCAGAAAGAGTAGGTCAGCTCCGAGTGCCAGTGCACTAACCAGCAAGCTCCAGAGCCGTCACGTTACTATCAGGGTGGTGCAGGGCAATGGCATGAGAAGTAGGAAGAGGCAGAAGAAAGACTTTAGAAAACCCAGAACAAGTGACTAGAAGCCCTGTGATTAAATCACAGATAAAGATGTGTTTTCAAATTGTTCGGTTGTTCGAGTTCCCACAAATCCACATCTTCAGTGCCGGACATAGCGATCCTGAGTTGAATTCAACAAATGTTTACTGAATGCAGGACATTTATATGCATGTAGGATAGGAACCCATGTCACTGAACACAGATTATGGATGGAGTTCTGTGCTAGGGGCTGGTGCTAGGGGTAGAAAAATAACTAAGACAAAACCTCTGTCCCAAGAAGCTCAGAGTCTAGTTGGCGAGGCCAGAATAGTGACATGTAATTTATAAAACAGTGTGCTCAGTGTTGTGCTGTTTCTGCAGGGGGGTGTGAGAATGTGTGGGAGGGACCCATAGTTCAGCCTCGGTGTTATGGAGGTGAAGGTATCCTCAGGTGGCTAGTGGGGTGGTGTTTCTCTATCACTGTCACTTATTTCCTTCACGTGGAGCCTCTTATAAGATAAGGAAAAGTGAACTGTGGTGGTTTTGTGGCCAAGCCGGTTTGGCAGGTTGAGACCTAGAAGAGTAAGACAAAGTTTCTCAGGGTTGTCAAACTTAGTGGATACCTTGGGACAAGTTTCCTCCACCCTACTCATGGTGCTTCAGTTTAACTTCCTGAAACAAGTGCTACTTTGTGGGATTTGCCTCATGTGTGGGGTCAAAGGCCATACCAGCCAGGGTCTATGAAATCTGGGAGCAACTTGGTAACCTGGTGGATTCACACAAAGATCGCTGAGTTGTTCTTGCAGCTGGTGGGCAGGCAGTGCACTGTACTCATAGCTGGTTGTCTGTGTTAACACTCTGTGGTGTGCCATGCTTGGTGGAGGATGTGATGTGATGTGGTTGGTAGAGAACTGTGGTTTCTCCTAGGGACTAGAAAAGAAGCAAACTGTGAACTGATACCTAGAGTGCTGTGTACTAATTTACTGAACACTTAGCCAAACTAAAATATTCATTGTTTTCTCAACCATGAATGGAACCAATGTCATTAAAAAAAAATCCAATCACCCAGGAAAAAAAAAATCTCTAGTTCTAAACTGCAGTGTCTCAGTTTGTAGCCAAACCTACAGGTTTTTAAAAATATTTGAATCACCATTTATTAGACCAAATTATAACCTTTGCATCAACTAAGAAGAATTTACCCAAGGTTTAGATTAAAATTGCATTTGCCTTTAAGAAAGGAGAAAATAAGTGCCAGTTCTCTTTGGATAGAATCGATGGCTCTGAAAGGAGCCTTTGATGTCTGGGTTGGCTGAATATATGTTTTTATGTTTTTGATTTATTGAACTAGAAGAAATAAGGGCATCAAAATATTTTTTAGTTCAGCTGACCTACATTTTGTTTGGCCTCCTGGCAACCTAGAGTATACCTAGTCTTTTAGTTTCCTAAGATGCTGAAAGCAGATACCATAAAATGGGTTGGCTTTAACAATGGGAATTTATTAGCTTACACATTTACAGTTCTGAGGTTATGAGAATGTCCAAATCAAGGCATCAACAAGGTAATGCTTTCTTCCCGAAAACCAGCTGTTGGCAATCCTGGGCTCCTCTGCCACATGGCAAGGCACATGGCAGCATCTGCTTGTCTCTTCCTTCTCTTCCAGGTTTTGTTGATTTCACCTTCTTGCTTCTGTGGCTTTCTCTCTCTCTCCTTTTTCTCTGTATTTATCCAATTTTTAAAGGATGCCAGTAAAATGATTAAGACCCACCCTGGGCCACATCTTAACAGAAGTAACCTCCTTAAAAAGTCTTACTTACAATAAGTTTACAACCACATGAATGGATTAATTTTAAGAACATGATTTTCTGGGATACATACAGTTATAGACCACCACACCTAGTAAGAGGGTTCAAGATAAAATTGAAGACCACCCCTACCAAGGCTAGTGATACGATCCAGCCCCACTTAATCTGATGAATGTGACCTGTATCTCCTGGATTTCTGGCAGGGCTATCAGTTGAGAACATCAGTGCTCCATCAGCTGCTGTGCCCAGCCTCCCTACGGCAGGTGGGGGTTAACCTTGACTCCTTCTTCCTCATATTTTTTTGTTTCTCAATTCAGTTTCCTCATCTTTAAAAGTAGAGATAATAGTGCCTGTCCTGAATAATTTCCAGAGCTCTTGTGACACTCAAGATAGTGTGGGATCACAGTAGTTATTAGCTTTCCCATTCCCCCCCCACCCCAGAAGCACAGAGACAAACATCAGAGTAAGAATTAAGACCCTATTTGGCTTCTTAAAAAGTTTAACATGACAGGTACTTGTGTGTTTCAGGAAAGAACACTTGGTGTGTAAATACAAACTACCAAACATTTATTCTGCAGCTATTTAATGAGCACCAGGATGTGCCAGGACGGTGTTAGAGCTGGAGGTGTAACCATGAATAAGGCAGATATAGTCCTTGTATTCAGGAAGCTTTCATAACACATGAATAAGTCTTTGCAAGACAATCTGAAATGCTGTGAAGAGGGTAGTATGTGGTGCTGTGTGTGTATAGGTGGGGGTGAGCATTGCCATGTCTGGGATGTCTTCTCAGAAGTGAAATTTACCATGATCTAAAGGAGATATAATAGTTAACCAGGTGAAGAAAGAGGAAAGAACCAGCACTGGGAATTTCAGGAGAAAAAAAAAAAATCTACAGATTTTATCAACACTGTGCCAAACATTTAGATGGTTGGTAACTCTGAGTTTTTAAATTCTGACATTTAGTTTTCTGTAGGCACAATCCAAATAGCACAACCCCAAAGTTATCCATATAGACATTCATGTGTGAGGCAGATTTTAGGTGGTCAGAGTCCCTCCCTAAGTGGTAACATTCTCAGAGTGAAATGGGAACCTGTCTATACCTGGGTGGGACCCTGAATCACAGAGGAGGCATTTGATGATGCCCACACTGGAGGATTCCATGCAGGTGCTGTTCACTTGCAGAGAAATGGGGGAGGTATAGAAATAAATAAATAAATAAAATCTGTAAAAAAAATGAAGGAAATTAAGGCACTCTCAGATAAACAAAAACTGAGAGAACTTGTTGCTAGCAGACCTGCCCTACAAAACATGAAAGGGAGTTCTTCAGGCAGAAATGAAAAGGACACTAGACAGTAATTCAAATCATCCCTCAAGGTGCCCCCAAATCTGGGAACATCATTTTGAAAATTACAGGTTTAACTCATTAAAGGCCACTTCTAAAACTCACATGCTATACAGGAGAAAGTGAAACATTAAGACCTTCCTTGAATAGTTCAATGGTTTATCCTTCGACAGTTTTGCTGAAGTAGGATCCTGAGCTAACAAGCAACAGAACTAATAGGTTTTGATAAAATAGGAGAGAAAATAAGCAGATCCAGGAGGAGAAGAGGAGCTGCAGTGTGCAATCCTGTGATGCCAGGCAGAAAAGTGAGAAGAAGAAGGAACGGTATGTAGGGAGCAAGGGTTGGAAGTATGATGCATAGATCAAGGTTCTTAGCTGCAGACAACAAAATCAGAAGAGACAAAAACCAAAAATATATAGCCTCCTACCTTCTTTGGGTAGTTCCCACCTGTACTTCTTATTTTAATTCTCAATTGCTCAGGGGGAAGAGCAGTGCTTATTTGTTGGAGCTCTCTCAGAAATTACATCAACCTCATTTGATAGGTAGGGAAAATGAATTGTCAGACTTCCAGAGCTCCTTATTTACCAAGTAACAGCAATGTCCTTGAGGCAATTCTCAGAGACAATTGTCCTCACTCACATGACAGCCAGCTTAGCAGCCAATTTTGTTTATTAGAAAAGTTGTAGGTTCACAGAAAAATTCCCACATACCAGCCTCATACACACAGTGTTTCCTATTATTAAAATTTTGCATTAGTGTGGTACTTTTGTTAACACTGATGAAACAATATTATTATAATTATCCTATTAACTGTAGTCCATAGTCTACATTAGGATTCACTGTTTGTTATGTACAGTTCTATGTTTTGTTAAAACTTTTATTCTGGTAGCATATATAAACCTAAAATTCCTTTATAACCACATTTAATGTATGATTCAGTGGTATTAATTACATTTACAATGTTGTGCTACCAACACCATCATCCATTACCAAGATTTTTCCATCACCCCAAAAGGAAACTGCATACCAATTAAGCATTCATTCCTCATTCCCTAGCCTCACTCTGGCTACTGGTAACCTATATTCTAGCTTCTGACTCTATGAATTTGCATAGTCTAATTATTTCACATAAGTGAGATCATAGAGCAGTTGTCCTTTTCTGTCTGGCTTATTTCACTCAACAAGATGTCTTTAAGGTTCATCCATGTTGTCACATGCATCAGAACTTCATTCCTTTTTATGGCTAAGTAATACTCCATTCCATTGTATGTGTATACTGCATTTTGTTTATCTATTCATCTGTTGATGGACACTTGGGTTGCAATTGTGAATAATGCCATTATGAACATCGGTGTATAAATATCTCTTCATGTCCCTGCTTTTGATTCTTTTGGGCATATACCTAGAAGTGAGATTGCCAGGGCATATGTTAATTCTATATTTAGCTTTTTAAGGAACCACCAAACTGTTTTCCATAGCAGGTGCACCATTTTACATTCCCACCAACAGTGTCCAAGTGTTCCAATTTCTGCACATTCTCTCCAACACTTGTTATTTTCCATTTTTTAAACAGTAGCCATTCTAGTGGGTGTGAAATGGCATATTATAGTTTTGACATTCACTTCCCTAATGGCTATGTTGAGTATCTTTCCATGTGCTTTCTGACCATTTGTAGATCTTCTTTGGAGAAATGTATATTCAATTCCTTTTCCCACTCTTTAATTGGGTTGTTTGTCTTTCTATTGTTGAGTTGTAAGATTTCTCGATATATTCTGGATATTAAACCCTTATTAGATATGTGATTTCCAAATATTTCCTTCCATTCTGTAGGTTGTCTCTTTACTTACCTGATAGAATCCTTTCATTCACAATTTTTTTTTTAATTTTGAGGAAGTCTCTTTTACCTATTTTTTCTTTTGTTGCTTGTGCTTTTGGTATAAAGTCTAAGAAACCATTGCCTAACAAAAGGTCCTGAAGATGCTTCCCATTTTTGTTTTTCAAGAACTTTAGTCTACCAATCCAGGAACATGTAATTTTTATTTTCCAATTTGTTTATTTAGTTCTTTGGCTTCTTTTAGCAATATTTTGTAGTTTTCCATATACGTGTCCTTTACATCCCTGATTAGATTTATTTGCAGATAATTGATTATTTTGGTTGCTATTATAGATGGAATTTTTCTTGATTTCTTTTTCAGATCATTCATGACTAGTTTATATAAACACTACTGATTTTTGGGTGTTGGTCTTGTACCCCACCACTTTGCTGAATTCATTTTATTAGCTCTAGGTGATTTGTCGTGGATTTTTCAGGATTTCTATATATAGGATCATGTCATATTCAAATAAAGGAAATTTTGCTTCTTCTTTTCCAATATGGATGCCTTTTATTTCTTGTTCTTGCCTAACTGATCACATCACCAGAACCTCTAGTATAATGTTGATCTTGGAGGGAAAGCATTCAGTCTTTCACCATTCAGTATAATATTAGCTGTGGGTTTTTCATATATGTCCTTTATTATGTTGAGGAAGTTACCTTCTATTCCCAGTTTTCTATCAAGAAGGGGTGTGGGTTTTGTCATATGCCTTTTCTGTGTCAATTGAGATGACCATGCATTTTTTTCCCTTTGTTCTATTAATGTGGTGTGTTACATTAATTGATTTTCTTATGTTGAACCACCTTTGCATATTTGAGATAAATCTCACTTGAACATGGTGTATAATTCTTTTAATTGCTGGTGAATTTGGTTTGCTAGTATTTTGTTGGGGATTTTTGCATCTATATTCATGAGAGTCTGTAATTTTCTTGAGTTATCTTTATCTAGATTTTGTATTAGGGTGATGGTAGCCTCATAGAATGAGTTAGGAAGTGTTCCATCCTCTTAAATTTTTTGGAAGAGTTTGAGCAGGATTGGTGTTAATTCTTTTTAGAATGTTTGGTAAAAATCACCAGTGACGCCATCTGGTCCTGGGCTTTATCAGAAAGTTTTGATTACTGATTCAATCTCTTTACTTGTTATTTTTCTGTTAAGATCTTCTATTTATTCTCAAGTCAGTGTAGGTAGTTTATACGTTTTTAGAAATTTGACCATTTCATCTAGAATATCTTAATTTGTTGGCATACACTTGTTCATAGTATTCTTTTATAATCCTTTTTATTTTTGTGGGATTGCTAGTAATGTTCTCCCTTCATTTCTGAATTTAGTTATTTGTGTCCTCTCCTTTTTTCTTTGTCAGTCTAAAGTTTTGCCAATGATATTGATCTTTGTCAATTTTATTGACCCTTTCTAAGAATCAATCTTTGTTATTTCCTTCCTTCTGCTTGCTTTGGGTTTAATTTGTGTTTCTTTTTTTAGTTCCTTCAGTTGTGAGGTTAGGTCTCTAATTTGACCTATTACCTCTTTTTTAATGTAAATGTTTAGTACTATAAATTTCCCTCTCAGCACTGCCTTTGCTGCATCCGTAAGTTTTGGTATGTTGGTTTTCATTTCCATTTGCCTCAAGATATTTCCTATTTTCCCTTGTAATTTCTTCTATGACCCATTGGTTGTTTAAGAGTGAGTTGTTTAATTTCCACGTATATGTCAATTCTTTAGTCCTCCTTCTGTTATTGATTTCTAGATTCATTCCATTGTGGTTGGATGAAGAAGGTACACTGTATGACTCCCACATTTTGGATTTTTGAGACTTGTTTTGTGACCTAATATGTGATCCATCCTGGAGACCCATGTTCTCTAGAGAAGCATGTGTATTCTGTTGCTATTGGGTGAATTGCACTATATATTTCTGTTAGGTCTATTTGGTTTATAATATCATTCAAGTTTTCTGTTTCCTTATTAATCTTCTGTCTAGATGTTTTGTCCATTACTGAAAGTGGTGTTTTGAAGTCTCCTACTATTAATGTAGAACTATATATTTTCCCTTTACATCAGTCAATATTTGTTTCATATATATTGGGGTTCTTCCATTAGTTGCATATATATTTATAATTGTTATGTCTTCTTGTTGAATTGATCCCTCGGTCAGCATATAGTGACCTTCTTTGTCCCTCATTATAGTTTTTAACTTGAAGTCTATTTTATCTGCTATTAGTGTAGTTATTCCAGCTTTCTTTTGGTTTCTATTTGCATGGAGTTTTTTTTTACCATCCTTTTACTTTCAACCTATTTGTGTCCTTGACTAAAAACAGCATGTAGTTGAGTCAAACTTTTTAAACCATTCTGCCAATTTCTGCCTTTTGACTGGAGAGTTTAATCTATTTACATTTAAAGTAACTACTGATAATTCAGGACATTCTTCTGCCATTTTGCTATTTGGTTTTTGTAAGTCTTATACCTTTTTTGTCCTTTAATTCTAATTTGTACTTTCATGTTTATTTGATTTTTTGTAGAGTGCCATTTTGAGTCCCTTCTCACTTCTTTCTGTATATATCTTTCATATATTTTCTTTGTGGTAACCATGGGGCTTAAATTTAACATCCTAAATCTATAACAATCACATTTAATTTGATACCAACTTAACTTCAATAGCATACACTTAGACTGTTCCATTCCTCTACCTTTTTTGGGGGTACTTATTACAAATTACTCTTTCTACAAAGTGATAAGCATGGCCATTTGAATGTGTAAACTTTTATGTCTGTACTAACCAACAGTTTGCTTCCTGACATATTTCACACCAGTATTGCACCTTTCCAAATTCTGGACTGTGGATGTCAAAAACACTTTGGTGTGTGGCATTTGTGCAAAGGAGCATTTTCCAAGTTCAAATTGATTAGATGTTTTGGTAAAGAAAAAAAAAAAAAGACATTCTTTAAGGTTCTTCTGGGGCTCATCTCTGAAAAGATCTGGTACTCTTTTGGTGGCCCCTTTCTATTTAGCAAAACACACCCACACAAAGGACAAGATTATCCTTGGCAAACTGATTGCAACAAGAGAGCTTGATACTGCCTTTGTGTTGGTGGTCTGAGGGTTTATAAAAGAATTTAAGTATCAGTTGGGTAATTGCTTGTTGGAGAAAGTGCCAAGGACATTCTCAAACAGAAGGCTTTCTGTCACTAGACTCTTACTCAATTGCATGTTCAGGAATCAAAGGCGGTCTCCTCTTCAGTTGGCCATGCCTTATCCTTTCCTCCCACTCAACCTTACTCTCTACTCCTCACTCAGAGTCAACCATCCCTGTCTTTGTCCATCCAGGACAAGAGTACAAGAGATGGCTGGAGTACAAGGGATGCTTTTTTATGGCTCAAAGAATTTTAAGACACAACCTAGATGTTGGTGGTTAAATTAAAGGCACTACTGTACTTACATTGACTTACAATCAATGTTAAAACACAGAACTCACTTTGTGACCTGTGAAAATATTATGTAGATTTATTTTGAAATCTATATAAAATACATGCTTTATTGAGTGCTACAAAAAAAAAAAAAATAAAGGCGCTATATTTGCTACAGAATCCAGTTTTATCTAGGTTTGCATAAGGATCTAGTGGTTTTCAAACTTAAGGGTGCATGAAATTACTAGGGGAGTTGTTAAAATGGAGATCCCTGGGTCCTATTCCCAAAAGGGCTCTGATTTAGTTGACCTGAGCTCCAAAATTTTAAATTTTAATAAGTAGCTCAGGGACAAAAAAAGAACTCCATCTGTCTGGCCAACTGAGCTTGTTGGAGAGGCACAGCTACTAATACTCAGGGGAAGTGTACTCTGGACTTTGGATTGCCTGAAGCAGGCACCTTATAACTCTGTTTTAAGGAAAAACTTGGAGACACTCCAAGTGGAGAAATGTGTTGGTAAATTGTGGTGAATGAATCTAATGGGATATTGTGTGTCCAACAAATGACACATCCACATTATGTGGAAACAAGGAAAATGGAGACTCATGGTGATTACAGTGATGTGGGCTGTATGGGAAGGTAATATGCAGAAACAGATGTGACTCTCTTTCACATTGTTTAATGTTATTCATTCAGTTACTTTTTAAAGTGTTCACCATTAGCCCTACATTAAAACCAACATATATTTTGCAGTTTGTATTAATTTTAGGCTCTTTAACAAGTACAAAGAAGATGCAATTTCTACCTGCAAGCAACTGATAATCAGGTGATGACAGAAGTGATAAAAGATTTCATGAGGTGGTGGAGAAAAATTGCAGGATTTTTGGCCAGAAGATTTGCATTGGAGTTCCAACCTTAACACTAAGCTCAGGAGCACTAGGCAAATATCTTAACCTCTCTTGATGCCAGTGTTTGCATCTCCAAAATGAGAATAATAATAATGACAACAACCGCAACTACTAGTGACACAGGATTTCCTCAGGATGGGCAGGCACGACGTGTGCTTCACTCCTGGTTCATAGGGTGGTCAGCCAATGTTGTGTGTCCACCATCCTTGATATTTAACTATTCCTCTCTTTGTCTGTAGAGGGTGACAGAACAAGCCCAAGGGTTTGGGATGGACATATCCATGGGGGCTGGGGGCTGGGCATCAATTCACTTCCTTCCTTTCTCTTGTCCTGTGCCCTGAGTTTGTTCGAACATCTGGTTGTGGATCCAAGGAGTGTGGAGGCCTGGAAATACCAAGGTGATAGCAAGAGGCCATTTCCTCATGTGCATCTCTTTCAGTAAGTGTTGGCTGGCACTTTGCCGGGCTTACTAGACGGCTTGACCAGGCCACTTCTGAAGGGGCCCAGTCAAGCCTTCCTTGACAGTTATACAGGCTCATTTTGCTGGACAGACTCTGCAGTGCTGGAGAAGGCATCAATCCTTCTTCCTCCCATGGGAAGGCAGGAAGCTAGTGCTCTCCTGGAAACGAAGTGGGAGAATTAGACAGATTTGTCCAGTAAAGCCAATAAGTCTTCATTAATTTAATGACCATTTTCACACTGTTTATCAGCGATTCTCTGCTCCAATGTAAATCTCCCAAATATGGCATGTAATGAGCCTGGCTGTGATGTGGCTAAGTGCCGGAGACATATAAATGTTTATTAAATAAGCAAAACACTTGGAAATGTGTTTCTGTCTCAGCATTAGGGCAATGATTATTGGCATCAATTCTCTGAGTGAGGCCATTTTATGGATTATTCCCAGTAGGGATTAAGAAAACACATCAATCTTTTAAGGTCTACAAAGAACACGGGGGACAGTTCAAGTTGTCTGAGAGAAGATAATGTTTGAAGTGACCTCTTTCAGGTCTGACTGAGCTTCTGTCAAGACAGGAAGAAAAGAGGAGATCACGAAGGTGTTAGCTGCAGTTATATTTGAGTTTGAATCTCAGCTTTGTCACTCTCTTTGTGTAAAATAACTCAACCTCTTGAATGCCCCTTACCTTATCTATGAAGAAGGGATAGCAGTTCACATTTCCTGGGGCTGTTGTGGGGATTGCAAGAGATAATGTTATGTAAAGCATCTGGACAATACAATATATTCATTAAATATCAGTTTTCCTTCCCTTGGATTACTGTATTTTTATTTTAAACCTTGGGGTTCTACCAAATCTCACATTCCTTCCCCGGGATGTTGCTCGGCAGTCTATAGTATATATGTCATGAAATCGAATCCATATGCTCTTCATATGTGTATACTAAAGACATCAAAATGTTATTTCAGAAGATTTGCTTGATGCTCAAAAATGACAGCACTGGGAGAGTGTCTGGCACGTTCCTGAGATGGCCCATCCAATCAGATTTCAAAGCAACATCAGTAATTGTTTTTATAACTCCAGTCCACTTAGACTAGCCTTGAAGATAATCACTGTCCTAAGTAATGGCAAAGACTAACATGTAACTGTACTTTTTTTGCTCTCAGGTGTTTTCACAAGTATATATATATTTTTTTAAATTGATTTTTATTTTTATTTACAAATATTTTATACCCACCAAGTAAAAACTCTCCCTTCCCCCATCTCCTGTAAGATAGATTGAGTCATGCATCCCAGAAAAAAACATGTTCTTAATCTCCATTTCTATGGGAATGAACCCATTGTAAGTAGGGCATTTTGAAGTTATTTTTACTTAAAGTGTGGCCAATTGAATCAGGTTGGGCCCTTATAAAGAAAAAACCACGGGGCAAAGCTGGAAGTTAGTGGGAACCCAGAAGAGATGGGAGAGGATGTCACCATATGATGGGGAAGCCAAGGAACCCAAGGTTTGCTGGCCAGCCAGAATGCTGCCAACCCAGGAGGAAGCTAGCCTTCTAGCATCTGAACCATGAGCCCATAAATCCCTGTTGTTAAGCCAACCTGTAGTGTGGTGTTTGTCTGAGCAGCCTGGGAAACTAAGACACCCTGGTCGCCTCCAACCTACTTTCTATGAATTTGCTATTTCTATTCATCTTTTCTAAGTGATATCATACAATGTTTGTCCTTATGTGCCTTGCCTATTTCCCTTGGCATAATGTTTTTGAGGTTCTTCCAAGTTGCAGCATGCCTCAGAACTTCCTTCCTTCTTATGGCTGAAGAATATTCCATTATATCTATGAACCACATTTTGTTATCCATTCTTTTGTTGATGGACACTTGGGTTGTTTCCACCTTTTAACTATTGGGGCTTTCACAAATATGGTCTCATTTAATCATCAAAACAACCCTCCATGAGTGTGTGTGTGTGTGTGTGTGTGATTATTACATCATTATATCATTTTACAGATGGGAAACCTGAGTCCCAGAGGGATCAGGTAACTCGTTTAAAATAAAAAACCCTGATACCAGGCAAAAGCTAGTTTCAGATCATATTTTCTGACTCCAGATCTAGAGCATGGACCTAGACTAGAGGCTGTTAAATGTGCTCTGCCTCTGCCTTTGGCTGACTTTTGCTTGGTGTTCCATGGGAATCTCAGCAGACATTTAAACATTTAGGTAGCTATTGTGGACTCATTTCCCAGTGAACAAAGTCATTGGTGACTGGGCTCAGAGCAAATTCCACAGGCTGAGTGATTTAACAAAATAACTGATGAAAATCACAGAATTTAGGGCTGAAGGGGCCCATTCGAGGATGTGTCATTCCGGTAGACATTCATTATTCCCTTGGCAGTTTTTATTGAAGTCCTGCTATGTGCCAGGTGCTATGCAATGTGCTGCTCCAGCATCATCCATAATGAATGGGGTCCTTGCCTCAAGGACTTAGGGCCAATCTTTGACCCAACTCTCTAAATTCACTGGTGAAGAAATAGGCTTACAGCAGGTCAAACAGCTGGTTAGTTAGGGGCAGATTCAATGTCTTCCAACTCCTAGTAGGTTTCATTCAGTTAAAAGGAGAGGAGGTGCCTGACACAATTCTTTCCTGAAAGGAAGCTGTGGGACAAGAACAAGCACTTCTCTTCCCAGATAGCTGTTCCAAACCTTGGGACTTTTCTTCCTATTCTTGTGACTTGGTATCCATTTGACGAATTCTTGTGGGAGGAAAACCAGAACACTCTCATGGAGAAGGACTGGGAGGGAGCTATGTTGCAGGCACTGGTCTCAGTAAGGGTCCCATCTCTGCCCCACATCATACAGTAGGTGCTAGAAAAGCATCTCAGGGAGCACTTCATCCAGGCTTTCTCTCTGCTACTTGGGAAGACCCAGCTTCCTGCCCATCTCCCCCATTTCTGGGTGGGGATGCTGCTTTCCAAGAGAGGAAGACCAGCTACAGAAAGAGTTTAGATTCTTTAAAATGATGCCCTGTAAATCCAGGAAATAAGAAAATACCACCCCCTCCCCCCAAAAAAAGCCACAGATGGAGGCTAGTACTGGAACATCAGGCCTTGCCTAAATCAAGACATCTGGTCACTTTGTTTCAGCAGGACAAAGAGTCTTTTTTCCCAAGCCAGGATTTCATGTCTTTAATCTTTTCCAGAAGAAAAGAGTTCTCATTACGCCTGCATCTTATCACATAACTGTATATCATAAAGATGCCGTTATCGCCTCTTCCTTCTGATGAACTGGCCCTGAGTGATTCCAGGCAGTGTTATTAGCCCTGCCCTAAAAACAATGACACTAGTATCGCTCAGCCATCCACAGAGGTCAGAGTCATAGGACCTGTTGAGTAATCCACCAGAATCTTTGCGAGCTCTTCATAATAAACAATGACGAGAACAGTTCTTTGTCCAAACCCTGGCTAAGCAGGCCTTTCTGTGGAGATAGGCTTTGGCACCTGCAGCTGGAGTCCAAGCCTCCAGCAAGCTCAATTCCATTATGTGGCTTTGCTTGCTGGCTTTGCTTCCTAAGTCAGAACAAGAGAAGTGGACAGAGATGAAGTACTTGGTGTCTTCAGGTACCAAGGAGCAAACAAAGGCTATTCATCCATATGTTACAAACCCTTTGGGAAGTAGTTTGAGAATGCAGATGGACATTGTCTCCAAATTTTAAATGTGAGAATCAAAAGAGAAGTATGAGTATTAGAAGAGTATGTCAAAGAGTATTGTGATAAGAATGATGATGATGATGATGATCATGTGATGACAATGGCACTAGCCATCCTTTTACAGTAAACCTATGATAGGGAAACTAAGGTACATGGTGGGGGGCAAAGACTAGGGCAATAAAGTTTAGTTGTTGTTTTTTTTAAGAGGTACTGGGATTGAACCTGGGAACTTGCAAAGCAGGTGCTCAACCACTGAACTACACACGCTCCCGAGGCAATAATGTTTAGATCTGCTTCCCTGGTAGACTCACCTGGCCTAGGTAAAAACCCCAGAGATATGATTTAATTGTTTCAGGTTAGGATGTAGCTTGGGCATTGATAACAGGTTCTTTTTAAACTCTCCAGGAGATTTTGATGTGCATGAGGGTCAAGACCCTCTCTCTTTGATGAAAACAACCCACTCTGGTGGGATCAGGCAGGAATGCATGAGTAAGTGAATTTTCAGCCACCTGAAGGATGAGAAGGTGACAAGAGTTGGCAAGGAGAAAGGACCAGCAACAGCAGGCACGAGGTGTCCAGGCGAGATGCACAAGCTTTTTTTGGAGGAGTATGGCAGGAGCATTGTACGTAAGTCAGGAAGAAGTGAGAATAGAAGCTGAAGGGGCAGGTAGGGGCTGGACTGGAAGGGCTTTCTAAACCCTGCTGAGGAGTTTGCACTTCATCCTGAGAGCAATGGGAAGCCACTTTGGTGCCTTGTAGCAGGTGGGTGATGGATATATAAGGATTATTTGAGCTGCAACGTGGAGAAGGGACTGGAGAGCAGTAAGACTGGAGGTCAGGACTGGAGGAGGATGTTGCTCTTCTCTGATGGGAGGTGATGGGGACTGAGCAGAGGAAATCGCCATAGAGGTGGACTCAAATGGTATTTAGGAGGTGGAACCGATATTGCTTGGTGATTAATTGGACATGAAGGGTAAGAGTCAGAGTCAGGGATGCCCAGGCTTTCCTACTTTTCTCAGGCATCCCAGGACCCCACCCTGACCTGGCCTCATGCTCA
The DNA here is from genome assembly GCA_029593785.1 of Cabassous unicinctus. Lineage (NCBI taxonomy): Eukaryota > Metazoa > Chordata > Mammalia > Cingulata > Chlamyphoridae > Cabassous > Cabassous unicinctus. Next base: position 6,326 of record JAQZBX010019637.1, on the reverse strand, counting down.
CCTCCTCTGAGCCCACCAACTCTAGACTTGCTCTTCCTCTTCCTTGGTGCCCTTCTTACCTACTGCTCCATGCCCACCAAATCCCAGCCTTCTGCTTTCCAAGGACCAGCAAGACTATCTACTGATAAGTGCTAAGTGACCCCATTCTGAGATCTTTATAGCTGAATGTGCTTTGTGTAGCTCTTCTCCAGGAATACGTGTGATTTAATGGGTGAGTTCCGCCATCTTTCCATTCATTATGACAGGGTCACAGCCATCAAGGAAAGGCAGATCCTCCAGATGGGATGGCACTCCAGTCTCTTCTCAGCCTTCAAGATGCTCCCCCATGCATCAGCCCAACGGTTATCCATTTTTGATTCATGCAGACATCAGCTCCATGGGGATTTTGGCTGAAGGAATGCTGATAAGAGCCCACTTTCAAGGAAAGGATCCATAATCAGCAGGCTAGACAAAAGCCTTGGTAAGTTCTGACCTGCCACTCTGGCAGCATTGCATCTCAGCCCAACCTCAACTGAGCTCTGTGGAGGTGACTTCCTAATGGTCTGTGGCTGTGAAATTTCAGGTCACTGAGCCTCCACCAGTGGAGTTACACTGCTTAGAGTTTATAACCTGTGGTTCTTGCAAAATCCTTTTGGTTTAGGAGAGACTGAGGAGATCCTGTCTTAGTGAGAGCTTGTTGAGTTGCTGCCTAGTCTGTGTCCAAAAGGTGAAATATGGTGGTGGAGAGAGAGTGAGGGGAGAATGACCAGTGACACTAAAAAGGAAGCAAGCTCCACAAATTAGGTGGACTAAGATCACGCACTAGTAAAACCTCACATTTATAATTTGTGCGTTTTATGCGCCCAAAGAAATTTTGCAGAACAAAGCTCCATACTCTTCTCTAAGTCAGAGGTGATGGTAGCAGCCCAGCTGCCAGTGGCTCATGGGGCTTGGCAATTATTCTGCTGTACAATTGCCAAGTCCTCATCTCATGGAGTTGCGGGTGCACCTAAAGACAGCTACATGAGTCCACTGCCATTGCCGTGCTAGCACACTGGGACTGAATAAAAATGGCTTCATTTCCCCTTGGCCCATGTACATGGCAGAGACTAGAAATACCAGTTTGGCATTGCAAAATTTGTTACTTTAACCATGAGCAAATTGGATTTCAGGTGATTTTTACTTTTTCCCCTTCTTTTCTGTATTGTTTGAACGCATGAGCTATCTTTATAATCAGATGGAAACAAAGCTACATTATGAAGAGAAAGTTTGGAAGTATCATCCAAAGAGATGAGTAAGGAAGTTTTGTAGCATTAAAAGGACACCCAGAAGACTGAGCTTGACAGAGAAATTAAAAACACGTGTTCAACCCTGGAGGAGTTTGGTGTCAGCAAAGGCCAAGTTTGCAGATGATCTGGAGATCTCAGCCTGAGGTGTGTTGGGAGTGAAAGTAAAATGCAAACAGAAAAAAAGATAAATTTCTTGAAGGACATGTCTGAAAGGACCATGGGAAGGCTGATGAATGGAGGGAAACCTTAACTGAAAGGCCTCAGCCAAGCATGCTGAAACTCCACCAATATCTACCATGGTTCTAGCAATCAATGGTCTTGCCTAGGTGGAGCATGGTTGGTGCAAAGAAACCTTCAGAAAAGGCATCTGGGCAACCAAAATAGCCTTGCCTCAAAGCTTGGGCGAGACTGCTGAGCCTGTTCTGCCTAGTTGTATTCTGGTTGCTCCCTGGTTGGTCCTCGTCAGGGATGAGGTGTCCACGCCCAACGGTGCCTGACATTAAGGCACTGGAGGTGCTGATGTTGCTGCCGGGGTCAGTTCTGTGGCTACCAGCAAACTGCCTGTGTGTGGGTCCCTCGGAGTCAAGGTACTCTGCTGTCACCATGCCAACCCCACTGGCATTGCTGTTGTCGTTGTATTGGACCCTCGGTGGCCAATGGGCATCTTAGTAGAATAGCCCTTTGATTGTTTGCTTGCTTCTATTTGGTCCCTCCTCCCCCTAGATGTGGTCCACGGGGCCTGAGCCAGGGGGCCTGTGAGCAGCAGCTGCTCTGCCGTGTGTTCTGTCACCATCCCACGTGGGTCTGAACTTTATCCATAGCTGGTATCTAGTCCCTGCCTCTCCTCTTACTAGCTCTGTGACCTTGGACAAGTCCCTTCAAGCATTCAGGGTTAGAGAAAATATCTGAGAAACAGAGGGCTCTATAGATTATAGTTGTTGTGAGGGTGAAATAGGCTCACATTAAGGGCTGGCCCTGAGGCCAGGCAACAGGATTGCCCTGAAAATGGGAGGTAAGCCATCATACAAATGCACTCTAGACTGCAGTGTGAGTGGAAGCTTCTGCATTCTGTGGACAGCTAGATGCCATTTCTCCTGCCACTTCCTAGGGCTGGTCCTGACGTCGCTGTCACTCGATGGAGAGGCTTCAGAACCCTCACAGATCACTGGTGCAACAAAATGGGATGTAGCTTCCACTAGACAACCATGGTGGTTTGGAGCTGTATGTACCCCCAGAAAATCCTGTTCTTAAATTCAATCCATTCCTGTGGGTGTGAACCCATTGTAAGTAGGAGATTTGATGAAGGGACCTCAGTTAAGGTGTGGCCCACCTCAATCAGGATGGGGCTTAATCTTATTTCTAGAGTCCTTTACAAGTAGAATGAAATTCAGGGAGAGAAAGAGAGAAAGACACAGATGGAGCAGCCAGAAGCTGAAAATCAGTGGAACCTGGAAGAGAAAGGGGAGGCCAGGATAGGCCACCATGTGCCTTGCCATGTTTCAGAGGAACTGAGCATCACTGGCAGCCAGCCTCAGAATGCCACAATCTTCAGGAAGAAAGCATCACCTTGATGACACCTTGATTTGAACTTCCTCTTAGCTTCAAACCCGTGAGCCAATAAATTCCCATTGTTTAAGCTGACCCACTGCATGGTATTTTCTTGAGCAGCCTAGGAAATGAAAACTACTACTGAGAAGTTTGGACCATGATGGGCATTTGTAAATGATACTGTCTACATACATAACATTGAAAACAAGAATGAGGCTGAGCTCACGGTGACTGTGTTCAAATGCAAACGTTAAATTGAGAATGGTTGTCTGTTTAATCATCACATTTGCTCTGACAAACAGTGTGGGACTGCTTTTCAAGGAAAATGTGTCTTTTCAGAACAAATAACCAAAGACAGAGAAATGTGAAGATTAAAAGTGATAACTTTCAGCTGTTACTCGGTCATCAGCCAATGTTGCTTTTTATTGCCACTCATTGAAACCTAAGCAGCATTTAGAAGCACACAGAGTGGATGAGGACATTTGTGTGGGTTCACTGAGGCCTGTGCGTGGCTGCGATTCCTGTCCCAGAAACAGCATACAGCTCTGGGCTCCCCAGGACCACCACCCGTGGGTGGGACCTGAGCTGGCCCCATGGAGGAAGAGTGGGTGACAAGGAAAGTTCTGTCAATGCTGTTTTTTCTCAGAGTTCTGCCCCAGGCCCAGTTGCATGGCAAATTAAGTGAGCTGGCCATTGAGATGAAAGTGAGAGGGGCAAGTTCAGAGCAGGGTTTACCATCCTTCCTGGAAAACAGCCTTGAGCTGTGGTTTGAAATAAGAGAGGCTCTATAAGGATTAGTTGTATTTTCAGAAACCACATCAGACGGAAAGGCCAGAACCGCAGAAACTTTGGGATCGGCCTTGAATTGGAAGATATTGCAATGATGTGAACCAGTAGTAATCCAATGGGAGGGGCCGGGTATCACCTGAGCTTCCACCTTTTGCCCAGAGATGAGACTCTCTGATAACAAAGGACTCAGCCTGTCTCCTCTGTCCATGAATCTCCCTAGATTTGGAAGTTAGAATATTGCCAACATGGAGCCTTAAAACTTTTATATACCTAAAAACTGGATGTGATTCATGGTACCTTAAAGACAGCTTAAAACCTTTCAATAGTTACTGATAAGATTTTTCTTTTTTAGGAGGTACTGGCAATTGAACCCAGGACCTTGTACATGGGAAGCAGTGCTCAAACACTTGACCTACATCTGCTCCCCACTGATATGATTTTTTTTTTTAAAGATTTATTTATTTATCCCCCCACCCTCTGTTGTTTTTGTGCTCGCTGTCTACTCTCTGTGTCCATTCGCTGTGTGTTCTTCTGTGTCTACTTGTCTTCTCTTTAGGCAGCATTGGGAACTGATCCTGGGACCTTGCAGAGTGGGAGAGAGGCACTCAAATCTCTTACACCACCTCAGCTCCCTGGTCTGCGGCATCTGTTATTGTCTCTCTTCTGTGTCACTTTTTGTTGCGTCATCTTGCTGCACCAGCTTTCCACTTGGGCCAGCACTCCATGCAGGCCAGCTCTCCGCTTGGGCCAGCTCACTGCGTGGGCCAGCTCGCCTTCACCAGGAGGCCCTGGGAATCGAACCCTGGACCTCCTATGTGGTAGACGGGAGCCCAATCGCTTGAGCTGCATCCACTTCCCTGATAGGATTTTAAGAGATATTTTTAGGCTGTTTGCTTTTGTTTCACAATTTCTCAGATGGATAAATGGTTCTAGATGGACAGGCCATTTCTAGAGCGGATGGTAATATCCATGTCTTGGTTTGCCAGAGCTGTTAAGACAAAATACCACACAAATGCTTGGCTTAACGGGCAAGAGTTTCTTAGCTCACAGGCTGGGAGGCTAGAAGTCTAAAATCAAGGCCAGACCATGCTTTCTCCCTGAAGTCTGTAGGGTTCTGGTGCTGGCTTGCCACAGCCCGTGGGGTACCTTGGTGGGTATCTTTGCTTCTGTCACATGGTGATTTCCTTCTCCTGTATCTGCTCATCCGGTTTCTTCCTGTAGCTTTTCTTTCACTTTGGCCAAGTTTCCTCTTTTTATAAGGCCTCCCATAAAATGAATGCTTCGGGTGGGCCACACCTCAATGGGATTTTAGAAGCTCCTGTTCCCAAATGAATCCACACTGTAACTGACAATACATTTTCAAAGGGTCCTCCTTACAAATGGGTTCACATAGGAATGCAGATGAAGACCAAGAGCATGCCTTTGTGGGGGCACAGGATTCCATCGACCACTGTTCAGTTTGCCCCATGCTTCTCCCATCACAAGGAGGCTCTGGGCACCAGCTGCTCCAGCAAGGGAAGCTCATGCTCTGGGGTCCGGGGGATAAGATGTGGGATGTTGGGAGAGAAGATACCAAGGGGTGCTATCCAGTAACAGAGACCTATGGGGTGGCTTTACAGTTTTGTGATGTCCTAATATAAACACACCTGGCTCCAGGGGCTGTTCCTTGGCCATCTTAGGAGATGATAATCAATACACTTACTCATGGTTCATTCTGTGGGATCTCTGTGCCATTTAGTTTGCAATCCCCCAAACTTTCATTTTCCTAGGGTGGGGAATCTGAGTATTTACAGTCTCTCTGTTCCCTGCGTGGTGGGAAACAAATCTGTCTTTGCCTGCATGGTACTGGTGCCTTTTTGGTTGGAGGGGGAAGTGGAAAGTTGCCTAGCCTGGCTTGGCGGATATATCTGTGGCAGAGAGAGGCAGGGGAAAATGTTAAGATCCAGACACGTGAGAGAGAGGAAGGAGAGGGATGGCCAGCACAGGCTGGCTGTGAGAGGGTCTTTTCTTTGGAGCCTGAAGGGAGGGGAGGGATGGAGTAGGAAACCAAGAAAGAGACAGGATGAGGGAATTTTAAGAAGTTTTGTGATAGGTGTGAATATAACCCTACTTTGGCATTTTCCAAGAGATTGTTGTAAAGATTTAAAGGGCCGTTCAGATATTTTTAGTTATCAGACCTGTCGTTTCTGTGAATGGACACCAAGCCGTGTCTGGCTTTGGCAACAAGCAAGCGGTTGCTGCTGTCGAGAGTTTTGCTTCAGCATTGGCCTTTGTAATGAGCGATGAACCCAGAAAGAAACAATTTCTGAAGACGGCTTTCTGCAGGGGCTACTTACATTGGTTTGCCCACTGTGCACACTTGAGTGTTAGCTACAATTCCCAGGTGTGGCCCCTGGGCCATAGAATATCTGAAACAATATTTTAATAAAGACTACTTAACCCTGGCCTGCTCCTACTCGCTTATGACATCAGGAAAGTCAGATCATGTGGCATCTCTGCTGAGAACCCTTTAAATGTTAAGACCACTGTCCTTCACCTGGCCTCTCAGACTCCCCATCTCCTACTCACCCCAAGCATGCCCCTGACATCCTCTCCTGCTCTAGCATTGGTGGCTGCTTGCCCACACTTCTCTCAAGACTTGAGCCCAAATGTCAGCTCTTCAGAAAGGAGGTCCCCCCAAAAGATGGCAGCCCCTTTTGTCGCCACTCTATCCTCACTTGG